>JASKDV010185547.1:0-12074 GCA_032466395.1 Aegires albopunctatus
CTCTCTCTCTCTCTCTCTCTCTCTCTCTCTCTCTCTCTCTCTCTCTCTCTCTCTCTCTCTCTCTCTCTTTTTCCTTCCCTCCCTCCCTTCCTCTATTACTCTACTCTCTTATGCTTACTCCCTCTTTCTCTCTCCCATTGTTGACTTCTTTCTGTGTCACCCTGTATATGGATGGATGTCATACCTGGATTGAATAAGGAAATGTAAATGTTTAGAGTAACTTTGTAAAGAGAGAAGATTAGATAGTATCCTTTAAGAAGCAGTATTAAAATGCTTTTCGATAAACTTGGTAAAAAAATAATCTTGCTCATGTTTCATTGGCGAGTAAAAGATCTTGAGTCTCTAATTACAAACAAAATCTCTTGTATGCTTTACCATTTTTCAAATTCAGGCTAGAAGAAGATGGTGTGCTGACTGATTGCAAGATCAAGACCCTTGAGCCTGATGAAATTCTTGATTTTGACTTTTGTAGTACCAGTGTTGTTAACAAAATTATTATGAAGGTACAAAGAAGTTTTTCTTTCTCTCTGTAGTACCAATGTCCTAGGTTAATGTTGATAATGATAGTGCACAGTTATGCAAACTTCTCTGAGACCATTCTGGTTGGATCCTCAATGGAATAAGGTATACCTATCAGGAATATGCATTTGGAACTTTAAGTTATATAAAGTTTTGAATAATCTGTTTGTATATCTTTTTTGAATATGATATGATACAAAGAATAGGATTCCATTATTCTAACTTTAATAATCAGCCAGCAATTAATTAAAGAATCCCACTATTGCTTTATGTGCCTTGTCATTTGCATTAAAATTTAGAAAACTTTAATTAACCAGCACCTCCACACAACCACATTTTAAGTTTTTACGGATAAGCTTAAACAATTTAATAACAGAGCAGCTTACACTGAAATTGATTTTTATTTTGTTTCAGAGTGAATGTTTAAAAGAAGTTTTCAGCGAGTTAGATACAACCAGTGACATTTTGCAAATCTTAATGTCGCCAGATCAACCATTCTTGCAGTTTTCAACATTTGGTGATGCCGGTAGTACCCATGTATGTTTATCTTCTGAATTAATAGGATGATGATGAAAAGAGAAATATACTGCGTTTTGGATGCCAATGGCAGAACAATGTATATATCTTGCAGTGTAATTGTTAAACAATAATTTAATGCTCATATAGTCTTTTACCCACCTTGCCTATAATAGTGTGTCATTATCTCTTTGGTCATGCCTAGAGCACCTTCTACTTCCATGAATCAGCCTTAAATAGAAAAGAATCCTAATTGATGATATACATGATGAAGGCTTATAAGTTGAGGTTGTGATAAATATCTGAATCATGATGAGGAGGAAGGAGAAGAAAGTCTCAATCAGATGGTAATCTCTTGAAAATCAAAACTACCGAGAATGAATGGATGAGTGACAAGTGTTGTATGATTTTTATCCATTTTTGTTGTCAATGTTATGGACTAATTATTCAATGTTGCAAATGTTAGTGTATCTGTTGACTCAATGAGCACAATCATTCGTGAGATTTTTTTTTTAATTCAGAAAAGGTTCAAATTTTAACACCTTCACTGATGTTAAAAGGCGAGTATTTGCTCTTATGATGTAGCAGAAATGAAATAATATATTATTATAAAGTTGCACTTTTATTTTCCCCTTGTCATTTAACTTACTGGAGTCTGTCTTACGTATGCCACTTCCATACACCACAGACTAGTGATTATTACCAATCTTTGATGCTCGTTTATTTGACTACTCAACTCTGCTTTCCACAACATTCTTTCTTACAAAAGAAGTTAATTCTAGCACAACACAAGATTTGAAATATATTTTAGATGGATAATGTTGTTATTATTTTGACAAATATTAGGTAGGACAAACAGAACATTATTTTTTAAGCAACAGAAAAAGAGGAATGGCTCAGCACATTGAATTTTATCCTGAATATTTTGATACCAAATTTAGCTCTCTAAGTTGATTATTAACGAAGTTATGAATATTTTAAGTTTTGAATTTTTTGTCACATTTTCAAATGTTAAAAAATGCCATTTTGAGACATGGTTCATTTAATAATTACACCACCCAGCCATCTCAAATTTTCAAAACATGAACTCCTATATGTATAGAACAAGGCTTTTTTTTTTTTTTTTCGGTGGGTATGCAAAAGATGCAAGTGGTTTGTTTTTTGACATGAAATTGACAAAAATGCAAAATTTCGTGAATAGCGCAATGGAGGTAAAAATAGCGAATTTTATCAATTTTTAGATGACTGAAAAATCAATGAATAGAGCCACATTATTGATTAATACATCAAATTAAAGATCTTTTCAAGTGCTGACAGATGAAATAGTCTAAAACCTGCTTACAATGTCAGGAATTCTAAATAGACCTGTATTAAACTAGCGAGTTGATACCATTATATTTATCATACATGCTTGTAATACATCTAAACAATAAAAAATTGAGTTATGGACCGCAAAATACAGCAAAAATAATGAAAATAATGCCTCCCCTGACTTAAATTGAAAGGTAAAAATGCGACAGTATTATTATTATAGCCGCCATTACGAATAGCCTTGGCCTTCACCGGCTGCCAACAGTGGGCATGCGCTTCACATAGTATTTTAATTTTACATTGTGCTGCCGGGGGTTCATTGAAAATGGGTTCTATTCGATTAACTCTAGTAGAATGGGCTCCATTTATGTTATTGTGAAATTTTTTAATATAATCTAGAATATTAAATTCTCTTTCTAACTACCGAAATTTACCAGAGAAAAAAATATTGGAAGGTCCGATGCCGCGCATCTAAAAACTTCGTTTAACTTTTTAAGTAACTTCTATTTGACCTATAAATTATAAAGGCGAAAGAAGTATCTTAAGAACGGGAATTTCAATATCTATCTATGGCAACCAATCAGAAACACTTTCTGGTGTTGGAGCACCCACAAGACAGGAAAAGGAAGAGAGAGGTCTAAATATCACGTTTCAATATGCCATTGCACTGGGTTGAACTTTTGCAAAATTGAACTCGGTGTAAGGCGCACGCTACACACTACATTAATACAACCCCATTATATCATGTATGGAGAGAAAGGGCTTGAATTGCTCATCACCATGGTATGCATAAAATTACAATATGACTTCATTGAAAGGCATGAGGAGTGTGTAAAGAAGACCAAAAAATGCGAAAATTGCGATGCTCGCCTGTCTAAAGCCATTAACTTGGCTGTTTGTATAATGAAAAGTCTGATCTCATAAATTTGGTATAATATTAAGGTGCAGAATTTAGGCTTTCTTGTGATACTCATATCTCAAAACCCATAAATGTAACAGACCATGTTCCGATTTGAAAAACAGGTCACATATGGTATTAAAATTCATCTTTGCTATCATTTGATCAATTTTGATGAAATAAAGCAAGTTTTTAGTGATTCTAATGTTATGTATGATTTAATTTGGAATGTTTTTGTTTGTAAACGGAAAAATTAGTTTCAGCTACCTATGTCAAATCCAAGGATCAAACATAACTTTGCATCAATAAATTAAATCAAACTTGTCATATACCATGTTCCCACTAAATGAGTTCAATGCCCTTCTATGAATAATAGGTTCCCTGGCAGGCAATTACATTCCAAAATCCGTGACCCCCTGAAGACATCAGAGGTTTGACCTGATGAAAGACACTTCTCTCAAGCATATAAATTAACAAGTTCTGACTCTATTGCCAGGTACTTATTTTACAACTGAGAACAGCGAGGAAATGCATGTAAATTTTAAGGCCTTTTTACAAGGACTCAACATTGCATCCTCCCACGATTCAAACCGGGGAGGGAGGGAGGAGACACCTTTAATCACCAGCCCAAATATGTCTAGTCTAAAGACCAACATGCCATATCAATGTATTGATTGCTAGTTATCTTTTAAGAGATTTTCCAATAATAGTGTTAATCTTCCTACTGACTGTCTCAAAGCACCTGCAGGCAAGCAATGTTCCTCTCGTGTGATCCCTGCCATAGTTGGACATACTTTTCTTAGTAGTGCTACAAATGGAGGCAGCCTTTAAAACATTACTTAAGGAAACAGAATTGATACAAAAGTTAATGATCATGAAAATTTATTATAATTTTTACAGAATGAACAAAATAATTGCATTTAAATTTCACATGCACACACATACCGTTTAAGAAGATTTCAAGTTTCACACTTTTTTTCATTGCACGCTTTCACAGTATTCGTCAGCCTTTCTCTCATCAGTTCAATCTGAATTTCTAACTCCTTACTTTCTCATTCTCTCCCTGACAACAATGCTGTCTTCTAGAACAATATTTATAACTTTTGGTTTTCCTTTTCCAGTAAGAAAAACCATTATGAGTAGGCCTATCCTTCAATAAATTCTTAAAAATTTTCAATGATAATAATACCTTGCAATGTACATCCATACAAATTTACTTGGATGGAACGACAAGAATCCCTCCTAACCATGATAAAAATATTTTAACACCTATTAAGCGACATAAAAAAACCCAAAGTGCGACCCAAACCTTATATTTTCAATAACATAGGCCTTATAGTGACAGAGGATCAAGAACATTAAAAATTTTATCACAGTCTCATTGAGAATGCCCTACTTGGTGAATATATATCAAATATAATTTATGACCCTTGGATAAGAAAAAGGCACCTCAAATTTATTCATCAGGGTCCTTAACCCACTAGAGCCGAGAACTGTACACGGGCAACTCTCAAGTTAATATCAGTATTGTTAAAACTCTGCTTTTGTTTAATATTATTAGAAAATTAACCAACAAAAAACCCACCATACCCTGTCAAAAATGTTGGACCAATTTTCATTCAACAAGCATATTCTCTATGAACCATTCTTACTTACTACTACTAATAATAATAATAATTGTTATTATGGCATCTGCTAGGAGGAGTATTTTTGATGATTCATGTGTTTGACCGTTTTGTTGTTGATTGTCAATGAAAATTTTTCTAAGTCAGCTACTAGTGCTCGTCTTTTAAATCTCTTTGCTTCATGGATAATGTCTTGAATAAATTCTAAATGAACTTTAGTTCCTCCACGAACAGAGGTCAGCTGTTGGAAAAGACGTTCAAAATCTGAAAGAAGGAAAGGCAAGAAGATGATTGTTAGGAATACTTTTCTTTTTCAAAAATATGAATGTATGTGTATATTTTCATAGTTGCAAATTCCTTAATCCATAAGCAGCATTATCACTCAATGCTGTATTGTGCGGGATCGCCCGTTATCACCCACTAGTAATTGAGCCCGATATACTCATTATAAGTGTAAAATCAGTTCCTTCATGCAGTCAACATCCGCATTTCTACAAGAAGAAGAGTTCTACTTTTTTTTCCCGTTTTCCAATCGAAGCATTCTTGGTCTTGTTATGATTTTTTGAAAATGGCGTTCAATCTGCTCTCGCAACTAGTCAATACCATCTGAAAGTGCATTTATTTGTCTATATTTTGGGTATTTAAATCATGTCTGTAACTTGTTTTGTTATGTTAAATTTTGTGAAATGTGTTAGTAAATAAGAGTTATGCCCCTTACGTCAGGCCTCTAAGGGTGGAAATATTGAGCAGGGCCTGCCCTTTAAGGGTTTAAGACAAAAAGAGAACCTTATATACTGCCGATATGTGACCCAAAATAAATTTGTAGGTATGGAGAATTATAGAGAAGCAAAGAGTTGTGTAGATGCACGCGCCCCAACTATGACTAGCACAGCGCACAATGGGCTTGCTTTTGGCACGCATCCATGGTCTTCGACACCAGGTTAATATTTATAGGATTTTTAAACTTCGAAGATTCATAATTCACGGCTCAATAAATAAGGAGGAGAGAAATAAACATTTTAGTTCTTCTTCAGTTCACTCAATCTCTGCAACATTTTTCATGTATTAGTATTAGGCCTACTTGTTTTTTACACAATTTTATAAATGTTCAGGCGTTAGACAGATTCATTGTGGACTAAACTATATGCTTTTATGAGAAAGAATACATGCTTGAAGGATAAATTGAATCAAAAGCTGAATGAAAGAAGAGCAAAAGCAATTATCCTCAACCACATGAAATATGTTAGAAATGTCCTATGCCAATTTTTCCGTTGCTTAGGGTCAAGATAGGTTGTTTTTTGCAATAAAGGGTTTGACATAAGTGACATAGTCACCAGGCAAGCCTACCAAACCATTTTCTAAAGAGTCGTTTATCATACTGTTGCTAGTCAAAATGAACATTTCATCGAAACAGTTTCAACAAATTAAGTCCACATAATTTTGATGCTGATGACATAAATTTCCTATGGCCTGCTTCAGAAATTTCATAAAATGAAATAATAGTTCCGCTAAATTATTAAATTTATTGTATAGTATAATTGGGGAAGAATGTCACAAAGTCCAATATGAATTACATATTTAAAATCCATAATTCTTCCAAAAACATATTACATTTTCCATGCAACAAATATTCAGTTAGTTATTTGAGTTAAAAAGCTAGTCCACAATGATTTCAAGGTAAATAAGTGTAAATAGAATAAAAATCTTGATAAAATAATACAGTAAATGGTAACAGTCTAAATTGTAATAAATATTTCAATTTCCTTTAAAAATTTGCTTATAGTTGAGGTCTAAAAAGAGTAAATAAATTCCTCTATGAATAGAAGCTCTTTCGGGCATCTTCAAAATCAAAACATTTTGCCAAAATACAGTGAATAGACCTGCATGTGAATCTTCACCGGATTGTCTGAACATTTTTTCTCTGCATATACCCTCACCAAATTTACAAATAAGAAATGATGTCCCAGCTATAGCTCTAGTTTTATTAAGTTTAAGACAATAGTGGTATGGAAACGATAGCCTTAAATAATAAATTAGGCCTCCATCATACATCAGTTACTTCATGATAGATCTAGATCTAGATTCTAGCACTCTACTGGAGTTCAAATAAATTAATCATATGCTCGACCTACATTCACTTACCTCCATAGCCTGGCTTTAAGATTTTTTAAATTAATTTTTTCATTTCAGAAAAGGCAAAGGCAATCAAATAGATCTAGATCTACCAGTTTCAACGATCTTTCTCGCAATTTCCATCGATACATACTTGGAACACCATATTCAATAGCTTTGAGAACAGCTGACCGATCTAGAAAATTTTCAGGCATGATGAATTTAATTGTAAACTTTACGGTAGATCTAGGCCTAGAGAAAATCACTTTCACTGAGTATTGTCTTTTCATAGGCGGAGGCACAGGAAATAATAACAACCAGAAATTGCAATGCGCATGCGCGAATGCACGTTTTCATCATTATTCGTATATTTGCATTTTTCTGAAATGCCAACTCTGCAGTTGGCAAAGTCGGAGTCAGAAAGCCAAACTGTCAACTTTCCGACGGTGTCAATCAGCACATTTGAGACTCTAGGCATATGTAAGCACAAAAAATCTGATTGGGCCGTGACTGTCGCAAAACATGCAGGTCTAAGTGAAGTCCACATAATTCGAATTCCCAGATAATTCGGTTATCTCGATTTCTAGGTTGTTTTTTCTTCTTTGGCTTTGTTAAAAAATCTCATTTGATTCAACCTATTTCTGGTTCGATCTGGATAACTGAAGTCATAATTTGAATTTTCACGGTATAATCATCCCAGTACTGGCAGATTTTTCTCGTGGCCTCCCTGTCGACCCAGCAGTAAATGGGTATCAAGATCTCTTTAGACCGGGCGAAAGTAAAGTCGGCGTGGCAAGTAATGGCAAACTACCACACAAAGCTGTATGCCTTAAAAATTGGGAATTTACTCTTGATTTCCTCTACGTTCAGTAATGAGTAAAGGAAAAACTTTAAACTTTACTATACAAGACATAAAAACGATAATTTACACTTTCTCATGCTCAGAAACGTATATATGCACACTTTTGTATGTATAGAAGTATTCAATTGCACCAATGATATTCATGAAGATGGAATAATACCTATTAATCAAAATACATAGGAGTTTAGCAAAAACTTACTTCTCCCAGGTCTTTTGACTTCTTTTGTGACGATGACCTTTAGTTGACGATTAAAGTTGAGCACCTGTAAATCCTTTTTGTCTTCTATTAAATCTTGGAAATCTGCATCTACTATTTCATTCATGCCAATCCGTCCATCCAAATTAATGTCATCTCTACTGGGGATGCCATTGTCAATTGGAGTTTTTGAATTAGACAGCTGAGAGCTTGATAAATGATTAAAAACCTCATTTGTTTCTTCACCGTCACTTCCCAGTCCTGACCCTTCATCGTCTGAGCCTGTGACAATCTGTAATGGAATGTCCTCTGACAAACCAAAGGAGTGTTATGGAGAATGAATGCAAGATACATCAACAGAAATAGAATGCAGATAGTGATAAGTAAAAGGATAATGTAAACAGGGGATAATCAAGAGAAATACTGATAAAATCTGGAATCTACCCAATGAAATATTAAATCTTGTTGGTTGAATGGATGCTTGCGCTGTATTCTTTCTTCCTTAATGGATCTTCTTTCTTTCTTACTTAATGGATCCAACATCTGTGCTAACTGCACCCATATTAATGCTTGTTGGTTGGTGGCATTGGGGTCTAGTGGTAGATATTTGGGCTAGTGATCAAAAGGTCTCGTTCAAATTCCGGTAGGGCACAATGTTGAGTTCTTGGGAATGGCTCTTTACTATAAACACTAGTCATCACTAAAACACATTTTCGAAAAATGATTCGACTGGAAGGAATTTGAGAAAGTCGAAGCACACTTTGAAACTTTACTTAAAGAATTAAAGAACATTTATATAGGACAATACATTCATCAGAACCCTGTTAGATGGGTTAGACTGTACAGTGAAACCCCGGTCTACCACCTGCTCCCGTTCCAACGCAAATTTGGCGGTATAGAAAGTTTGGTATTGTATTGGGATGATATATTTTTCCTTTTAATCATCATCAATCCCCCCCCCATTTTCCACTGCTATCACATTTTTGAAATAGATGGAAGTGCGTTACTGCATGTACTTACATTTATTTGTTTGTTGTTTTTTTTTAAATCATTATTTTATAATAATTAATTATATGGTTAATATGGCTTTTAACTTTCCAACGATACATATTTGAACAAAACAAGTGTGAAAGTTTGAAAGTATGAAAGGATTTTCAATTTACATTGTTGATGCAAGTGTGTGTGGATGTGTGCATGTGTATGCGTAGGTGGATGGGCAAGGGGAGGGGTGGTATATAGACCTAGATCAACATGTATTTGCATGTGGAATCATTGTTAATGTCTTCTCCAAACACTTGTCGCTATGTAGTTAGTTAAATGAATCGTTTTGACAATGATTTCTTTTTTTTAATCCTTTGCGTAGTCATGACACTTGTGACATCAACATCTTGACAAACGCATGGATTGTATGGATGTGGTTAGGGACGGGGGAGGGCTTGACAGGAAGAAGGAAGGGACATCAACTAGGCTAGGCCAAGGCCAAACACATTTATCCCCTCTAACCACATAGCCTATGAATGCTAATGGCCATTGAAGTAAAGTAATCCTACATACATTGTACATAGATCTGCTGCTTACTATGAAGGAAAGACTGCCTTGTTTCAATGTTTATTACTCAGAGGTGCCAACTGGCTATGAAGAAAAATCCTGAACTTTTTGAAACACTGGAAAAAGCGGACACTGGGGCCTATAATGTGTAGGTCATACTATCTTCTTATATTCAATACATCTTATATTAAACAATTAATTTAGATTATTTTACCATAAAGTGCATTATAAAATGCACAAAGAGATAACATTATACATTTTTTTTTAAACCAACAAATTCCGGATATTTGGCACCTCTGATTACTATAAGTGCCTTTGAATGATGAACATCTGATCACGGCGATCTTCTTTTTATTTATTTTGAATAGAGACAATGTAGTTTTATAAAAACAGATCTATCAACTTACTAAATTGGCGTCATATCAAGTCATATTTTATTGACTTTGTTAAGGAATGTTCTTGCCAAACATTGACAGATGGCAGTAGGCGGTAAATTGAGACAAGGGTAGACTTTTATATAGTGGAAATTTTGTACCCAGGCTGAAGGCTGGCGGTAGGCGGTATATAGGGGGGTGGTAAATTGAGGTTTCACTGTATTCCCTTCTTAACAGTGTTTTGTTTTCTCGGGCAATATGTTCAAAACAAAAACAAACAAAAAATGAGCATGACGCATTCATGTTTGACAGCAGTGTTTTGATTAGTTGAAAAAAGAATTTGAAAATTAAGCAAAATCGTGTTTTGAAGTTCTTTTTGATAAAACCTCATGATTTCAGTAAAATATATCTAAATTGCTTAATGCCAATTTGTTTTGAAAATGCTGCAAAATGACAATTGTTTTTGATATCTGACACTACTAGCAGCTTAACCTGGTCCATACACTCACCTGAGTCTGATTCTGAATCTGATATGAGAAATGAGGTTGGGCTTGAAGCTTGTGAGGAGGAAATGGAAGGCCTTCTGTAAGGGATATCTCGGGGTAAAGGGCCTGATAAAGAAAAACAAAATTCATGAAGAAAAGCTGGGCACATTGATTATCTTAACCCTAAAGCTGCAGCACTGACAAAAGTCACTTCTGCCAATCCAAGCCAACCTATTGTGAGAATGCTGAATACTGCATAAAGTCACTCCCTTCTGCAAGATAACTGGTCGTATTGGATACTGATTATCAGTTCCTTAAAGGCATGAAAGAATTGCGGTTAACTCCACTATGGTACCAAATGTGTACTTAATTATCACACTGTGTTAGTTTTTATTTATCAATGAAAATTGATCCTATGATTGAATTGAAAAGGTGCTGGAAAATTGTTAGTGCTTTATTTTCTGGATTCTCTGTAAAGTGTAAGGTAAACTTTATCATTGGGGTTTGCAATAAATACATCAATATAAATAATTTATGAAGACAAAAACTTATAAAAAAGTAAAATTATAGTTTTACTCTACTGTTGGATATCAAAGATTCATTTTGAACCATTGAACTAGTAAAAATGGTAATAGAATGTGGTAATGCAATGTCGGTTGACTCGTAAACAGCACCAAGCGATTATCTGCTATTACATTGGAAGTGCTGTATAAAGTGAGAATAAGCCATTGATCAAAAATGTGCTAGAAGCAGCATATTAGCAGAATGTGTATTAAAAAGCATTACGAATTATAGATGATGGATACATTTCAAGGCAATAGTAGCAAATGGTGAATAAGATTATGAATTTCCAGGTCATGATTTCTCTTCTCCCCATAAGTAAATTTGGTTATTTAAAATTTTTCAACTTTCTAGTTACTTAAAAAAGATAATTTAAAGTCATTTTCATGCAATGTCATGTCATTCCTGTAGTCGTTGACTGTTCTGATTTTGATCACCATTTCCATTGATCTTCAGCTTCTCTGATACAGTCTATTAGTTTCTTTCCTGTCCCAATTTTTAATGTTGGTCATTAACGATGTCTTTGTTCTCTATATTCTTTAATGCAACACTTAGATTTATTTAGCTGATAAAGACTGTTTTGCCCTGATTTTTTATGGGATCTTTGTATCATCCCCCTGTGGTCTAGAAATTATCCAATGTGGGGAAGCTGGCATATAATGAAGTTAAAAATATCAAAGTTTTACACAAACAAAAAGTTGCCAGTCTGAATGAAGCAAGAATGCAAATTACCGGGCTTTCTCTTGCGATTTGGTGAATTTGGGGGACTTTCTGATGATGGTCTCTTCCTTGGTGAATTTCCTATGACAATAGCTTCTTCTGCTTCATCAACTGTCAACTGTAGACAATAGGTAGAACATGCAATATTGAGCATTTCCATTGATTGTAAAGCAAATTATAGTTGACGTAACTATGACAGAGAATACAGTCTGCCCTCTCTAATCCAAACACCTCCATTCTTGGCAATTTGTTCGGATTACAGAATTATTGGAGAGAGAGAGAGAGAGAGAGAGAGAGAGAGAGAGAGAGAGAGAGAGAGAGAGAGAGAGGGAGGGAGGGAGGGAGGG
>JASKDV010185558.1:0-12072 GCA_032466395.1 Aegires albopunctatus
GCTCGAAAGAAGAAATACTGATGGTAAGAGAAGAGAAATAAATTTGTGTGTGGTAATGCAGTGTTTTCTGTGGAATCTGTCTTTATAATATCTGTGGGCGCACAGGAAATCCAGTCACATGTCGCAAAAGCTAATTTCATGCTTGAGCTTTCCAAAGTCATAATATGACTTTTCAAGAGAAAATTAGATTTTAACAGAATCTGATGGTCTAATTGTCAATCTTGATCCTGTTGGTAGATTTATTACAATAACAATCTATCTCATTGTATTGTTTTCCAAAGACTGCGGTTATTCAGAGTCAAGGCGAAATAACTGTACACAGTTATCCAGAGTCGAGGTGCAATGTGCCTAACTGTGTGTATACAGTAAATCCAGAGTAGAGTCTCAAGTTGAGATCTAGCGAGATGAGTAATTTTCCCTTTTTTAATCTGATACCAGTTGGTTTGTAGAGCGACTCGACTCTGGATAACTGTATAGTTATTACGACCCGACTCTGTATATAACCACTTTGTTTCCAATTTATACTTAATTTTCTCAAAATAGAAATTTGCTACCTAGGTGCACTAAAATTTCCACAACTTTTGAACCAGTTAAGATATTAAGCTCAAATAAAGTGTAATATACTCAGAAGAGATAACAGATTCGCAGTTGGCTGTGGCTTTTTTTACGGTCCTGTAAAGAAGGTTCTCGGAGCTATTTTTACGGTCATGTGGTGTGTGGTGGCACCATGGGTGCCAGATTTCAGGTTTATTCTGGAGATCCGGATTCGCGATATTTTGCGGTGACAACCTCTGGTTTCACGGGTTTAAGTCATGCATCGTCATCGTTTGGCTATTTCCAGTGAAAAAAACAACAAACAAATGCGATTTCAGCCATTTGTGTGCGGAACCAGCGTCACACTGTATATAAATATATATTTAATTATTATATAATGTAACGAATCTTAGGTTATTTTTCACTGCGTAGTGTTACTAGACGATTTTCAGGTTTGGCAGTGGGGTGAAATTTGGGTTTCAGAATTCAGTGTGCTCAGCCGCTGGCACCCATGGGTGGCACTCTGTCAACACAGATGATAGGCCTAACTAGATCTAAATCTAGAATCCAAATGACATTTGAACAACAGCAGCACTTCTAGTAAAACAACAACAATATATGAATAAGAACATATCAATATATTGTAAGTTTATGTAAATTGTTCATGTAATCTAATGACCATAATAATAGTTCCAAGAACCTTCTTTACAGGACCATAAAAATAGCCACTGCGTAATAGATTTAGGTTCAATCATTATCTAAACTTTTATTTAGGGGTGAAAGTGAAGGTTTTTCCTGTGCACCCACACATATATACTTATTAAATATTTTTCAAAGAAAATTTGAATAACCTAGGAGGGAGTCAATTATATTATATTATTACGAAATAGGCCTTTTTGCAACCGTAGGTGAAGATAGGCATCATCAGCTCACCTCCTACAAACTTAAATTATAATTCAATAATGGTGCGACTCGTTCTAAAAACCCTATGAAATGTTCTATACCGGTCTGCGCTAGCATTGGAACCGTGAGCTCCCGGCGGGGGCGTATTTACCGTCCATAGTTTAGTAAAGGTAAAATTTCGAGATCATGATTCAGATTCGTCACTATTGTAACTGAATTATCTGTCCTGTTGGTCATTAACTATGTACATGTCATCCATTGACAATAAAATACAAATGAGTTTGAAGAAAAACATTGTTATGACAGAAATACTGTTCTATCAGCAGCTGTAATGAATGATCTCCATTTTATTTGTATATTTAATAATTGTAGTTTATTATAATAATGTCATTCACTTATTTATTACAGAACTGTATAACCCTTCTCACAGCTCAAGAGCATTTCAATGTTCAAGATTCTGAGGAGACAAAGGCTGGTATGGTTCACTTGACTTAATTAACTACAGTAGAACACTGATATAAAGAACGACCCTGGGAAATAAAAGTAGTTCTTTATATCAGTAATTCATTATTTCAGTCAACCTCTATACACATACATTCAGTCAGTTCCCCCCTTCCCCACCTCTCCCAGCTTTGTCACACATTCTTCACGCCAATGTCTTCCCTTCCGAATGTCCCAGTTTTGATTTCCTCATCTTCTTTTGTGAAAGTTGAAATTCAGCCGACCTGACATTAATGAAGATTCAATCTTCGTCCGATCCTTCAACACCGTTGACGACAATTTTGCCATATTTTTTCTTGCAGATGTTAACTTTCGGTATTTTTCCCACTATTCACTTCCCGTAGTGCTTGCATGTTGGAACTTTGGAACTCATGTTTACCGACTATTATGACTGAAATACATGTAATAGATCTAATCTAAATCAAATAATATCAATCAGAGAATCATCTTTGTACTCCACAACAAAGCCATGTAAGAGAGATGGAGGACCTAGCCTTTGCCTTGCTACAAAAGAGACTCTATGGACTATGTGTGCATAAGGCACGATCTATAATCTATTTCTAGATCTTCGCAGCTAGCAATAATAATTTCTCTTCACTCACGCCAGTGAGGCGAGGCTGACTTAGTAGGCTAGCCTACTTGTTTCTTGTTCCATGGGATATGGGACTTACAATATGGGCTGGTTCGTCATTTCAGTCTCGAACAAAGAAGAAAAAAAGGTTGGTGGGCAGGAACACATGTTAGTTAAAGCCGTCAGTTCGTCATCGCTTGTTTGTTACAGGCGTAAAAAATCTTTTAAAATAAAGAGGGGATAAATGGGGCACCGATAATTGTTCGCTATTTCCATCAATTCGTTTCAAGCGTGTTCGTTACAAGTGTGTTCTACTCTAATGCCTCATGATCAATCTCCAATCAATATGTACTGTTTACTATTAAAATTATATCATGTAGTCAAACACTTGCATTGAATTATATGTGATAAAGAAAGAAAAATAGATGGGACCTTTGCTGAAGTCTCTGATACTCAGTTATTAGAATTAGCTGAGTGTTTGGCAAAAAGTTTGAGCAGACATGAATAATTTTCTGAAGAATGATAAAGAATACAAGTTGAGAATTGCCTCTGACTTTCTGTGCACCAGCAATTTGCTCCTTTTGTTTTGTTCTTCCTATTTAAGTCATGTTTATTGAATTAAAGCAACATTTTATCAATTTTGTTAGATTTCATAATGTTTATAGAATGATGGAGACCTAATGAATCTTTAAAAAAAATTTATTTAGGTTTGCCAGCTTAGATGATAGATAGTCAGCAATTCAATGTTTCCTAGTTTAATTTTTTTTAAAAAGAAGATAATTTCACATTGCATACATCTCCATATTGACTGGCCAATCATGTTAACCCAAATGTGCCATTTTATTGCCCTCCCTTTTAGGTGTTGAAAACAGTGTTCAACGCTTCCTTGAATCAGCACGTCAAATGGACACATATTTCTTGACAAAAAGATTGCTTTTGTCTGTGGCCAAACCTGAGCATGTGCTTACAGAGGTAAAAAGATGTAAAGAATTTTTGAGAATTTAATAAATGTTTTTATGCAAAATGTTAAGTAAATACATCCCTTATCAAATAAGTATGAAATAAAAAAGGAAGGCTGCCCCTTCCCTACGAATAGCATTATCATTATCTGTGCCTATTTGTAGCTGTGGCGCCTAAATGTCTAGAATACAGACGACATCGGCAAAGGTGTGAAAGCGTTTTCTTTCAGAAATCCCAAGAAGTTCATTATTTATATATCACCGGCTATCCCACATTGGGTAATAACTAATAGTAGTAATAGCAATTGACTGACCGTCAGCCTTCGATACTTTGCTTGATCAATTAACAGAGGATGGGGCTAGGGGTGGGGATGAGATGGGCGCTGTAGAATACAATGTACTAACCGTATGATCAAAATTTTATGAACACCTATCTTGAATTTAAAAGAAAACATCACATTTGTTATGATTTTGATATTGCAGATTTTTAAAACCTTATGAGAACGGGAGGGGGGGGGGGGGTTACAAAAAGTTATGACAAACACCAACATTTTAATACAGTAAATCTTCATTGGCTAACTTCAAATCTCCAAGCTACATCATGCTATGTTTAAAAAGAGGCCCAACATGATTTGCCAACAGTTTTCTCTGGATACAATATACTGAAACATTCTATCATCATCGTTTTGCAGAACAGAATTTCGAAAATTTTGTGTTGTGCTTATTTGATATAAAGTTTATCAATGCACATGTATAATTTGAGAGAGAGAGAGAGAGAGAGAGAGAGAGAGAGAGAGAGAGGGAGGAAGGGAGGGAGAGAGAGAGAAAGAGAGAGAGAGAGTTGACACACTATCACTAAGTAATAAGAAGAGATCAATAAACGGGGCCTACTGGGGAGCAGTCAATATTGTTGACAAGTTGGGAATCACTCTGCAATTATGAACCTTGTCTCAACAGTTCTTCATAATGTTTTATAATCTTGAATTTGAATGGAAGAGGAGATCAGCTTATCTTTGCATGAAAGCCGTGTCGAATGAAAGACCATGTGTGAATGAGACTGATGCCGGGGTAGAAAAAAAATAATACTTGACAAACTTTCCCTTCATTCCAAAAGAGTGTTTCAAGTTTACTAGATATGTCTTCAGTCTCATTGTTATTAGCTCAAGCTGTGGATGTTGCGTTTAAAAAGTTACGTCTAATTTAATCAAGGATTTTGCAATTTTATTGCCACAGGGCATGAACATATATTACTTTGTATTTCATTCATTGATGTGTAGAGGATTTTCTGTGAATTCTTTGAGCTTTCGGATTCGTATTGTTCTCTTTGCATTGCTTGATTTGCCTTTTACTTTAACATTTTTACTATTTATCTTTTATATGATCAGATATATTTCATTCTCACTCTTGTGACAAAGAAATCTCTTTTTATTTTTATAAGGACATTGCTGAGTTGAAAACTGAATTAGAGCGCAAGAACAAGCTGATAGAAAAACATCACGAAAGACTTCAGAAATGGCAAGGCGTGTTCAGCACCAACCAAGCGATGTTACCTATGGGCACACCTTCTAGTCCTTACCCAGGCACTCCAACTGCTCATCCTCCCAGTATGGTTCAAAGTATGTCCATGCCACCATCAGGGACTGGGCCTCCAATGGGGGGAATGACATCCACCCAAGCTATGATGTCACAGCAGGCTACATCTTTGCCACAACAAGGTCAATACCCTGGTCCTCCTGCCGGACATCCGGGTCCGTATATTATGCCGCCACCAGCTTATCCACAAGGCCCTTTGGCATATTTAGAAAGGATGTAAGGTATGTCATCAATTTAGGCTCATTCCATGTGTTTTCAGTCTAAGCTCATTCCATGTGGCCAATTATTCCTTTTGGAAAAAAATGATCTGATGGGCTTGGATTACTTTTCGGCTAAAGAAACAGTAATTCAATAGACTCAAATTTTTTGTCTTCCTTCACATAGACAGAACTCATTATTGCCAATGAAAGTTAATGGAAAAATATGATTGATTGTGACCACAAGGGAAGGCATAATCTTAAATAGACCAAAGGTGATGACATTATCAAATGTGGGAAATAATAGATTTTATGGCCTGCTAAGATACATGAACTTGTTGTACAATGAAGACTGCTAGTCATGTCTGTGTTACTTTTTATATCTTTTGTAATACAGTAGTCTGCTTAAATATACTCCTTGGGACCAGAAAAAAAGTTAAGCAAGGTTTACCTTATCCATTTTCAAAGGAAACGTGATTGGCCTAGACATGATTGGCCCAGGTAAGACAAAGAGAGAGGGTCACAAATGCTTCACACACTAGGAGTCCCCATGTTACATGGGGACTCCTAGATTGCGGGCAGCAATGGCGACCCAGTGTCAAATGGCCCCGCATGCGTGCATCTGATGGGGTTCAGGGTTGACTCATGGGGGTGGGGAAAGAGGACCATTGTGGCAGAGAAAAGTTTATTTTAAGCTGACCAAGACTGAATTATATTTATAAACCGAAATTTGATTAGTTGGATTATATAAGATAAAAAATGGGATGGGATGGAAGGTTTATTTTAAACAAGATTTTATCTTAATATAAAAGCGAGTTTATCTTAAGTGGACTCTACTGTATTTCAATGAATTTGGCATGTGTCATGTTTTGGAGAGGGGAGAGAATAATGTACATTTTGTGTATATATATATATATATATATATATATATATATATATATGTATTTTTAATATTGTATACACAAAAACAATAAATCTAATGTTTGTGTTTCAATTTCATGAATTTTGGCAGATCCAAGGATGACTGATAAATATTTTTCAGGACTGTATTGCTAAAAATTTGGCTGATTGATACAAATCTTTATTTTCCCTGTGCGTTGTAGATATGTGGTTGATTGATGATTGCAAATGTGGTTTACCTGTATTGGTACATGTATAAAGCATACACTGATTGATAAAACTTTGTGAGGTTGATTGATCAGAATTTTATTTTGTCTTTATTGGTGACTGATACTGATTGTTACTGATTGATTGAAATCATGAATGATGAGAGACTTATGTAGTTTGTCCTTACTTCTTATTCAGACACAATACGAAAGAATAGAATCACTGTCAGACTCCCCATTAATGTTAAAGGTGACTAAGGGTTTAGTGGGAGCATTCTCCCATTTCTTCTTCTTCTTCAAATAAACTGACAAAACTCATTAGGTTGAGTATTACTGTCAATATGCCAAAAATAAAAATAAATCTATGTTTAGATATTACCGTACTGTATTATGTTAGCAAACTAATTATATGTGGATCAAAATTTTTCATGTTGTAGCTTATGTTCAAGTTTATCAACACTTTTGCTACTTCCAATATTTAAATTCAATTTGTTCAACAATCTAGCAGTGCTAGGGAAAAAAGAATGTCTCTGGTAATCATTTTTAGTTACAGGGATGTTAAATGTCGGACTATCTTAGTTCCTGGTTCTCCGTTTACATTTGTTCAGTTCATTTATAGGGATATCTATTTGACCGTTAATTGCTTTAAAGAATATTACTACTTTATTTCTAGCTCTTTGTTCCTCTAAGGGTGTCCAGTCCAACTGTTTCATGTTATGTAATGTGCTGATTATTTGATTGTCTATCTGGCTCTTTTATACCCTCAGAGGGGGGAGGGAGGAAGGCATATAGCTGGTGACCATCTGCCATTTGTATGCATTGCTTGACTTAAAAATACTATCGGTTTCATTTGCTATCTAGAGAGAGCAATTACTTTTGTACACAAAGGATGTTAGGAAAGCCTGGATGATCGTGTGCATGTTTTGGGGCTTGATGACCATGCAATAACTGATATGACAAAACGGCTTTTTTCTCCCGAAAACACAGTTAGTTAAAGGTTTTTTAACTGCATAAAAAATACACATTGGATGTTGCTGGTTTTTTGAGTGTAGCTTGATAATTTGTGTATCTAAGTGTTATAGATTTTGTTTTATTTTCATTCGGTATTAATCATATTATGGGATAGAAAGGCGTTTTGTGATATCACACTTGCTGTCAATCGGCTATTTGTGACACTATAAAACAATTAAGACATTTAGAAAATGTTGAAGGGATATTACAAAACGCCTTGAAAAGGACCTCAGAGCACCTTCAAATGGGATTTCCTGGTCGGGCATTCACGATGTGATTTTATAAAACGCCTTCCTCCTCTCGCGTTGCATATAAAATCTATTAGATCTTATGAAAACCAGGTGTAAAGTGGACACTTGTATGCCTTAAATCATATTGTGTGCTTATAATTGCGATGACAAATACTATATTGAAGACAAAAACACAAAGCAGACATTACTTTGTTATGAGAGCCAACAAACACTCACACTCACACACACTTATTACATTTTGGCATTGTGGTCTAGAGGTAGACATTTGGGTTGATGGTCGAAAGGCCCCAGGTTTAATTCCCTGTAAGACATGATGTTGAGTTCTTGGGAAATGCTCTGATGAACCCATGCTTTGTTTACCGCTGGCAGCCATATTGGATTGCCTAAGTCAATCATGTGACTGATGTTGCTGATTTTGATAAGACACAATATTTTTATCATTAATTTGTAGATTTTTTCTTTCAAGATACACTGTATTGGTTTTTTAAAATGTTATCGTTATTTTATTACTTTAGCCTTTTTCTTAACAATTTATTTCACTTCACATAACAGTTTCTGGATTTATATATGTTTATATCTACCACAAGACGTAATTGGATAATGTATATGTGTGGTGCTCCAGGAATACCCAAATTTGGACCAATCCAGAGTACTGAATTTTCTTACTTCATTTTAAAGGAGTATCTATTCTGGACATTCTGTGTTTTAATTGAATGGCCATTTTGAGCTGACCTTTACCTATTATCGCATTGAGAAGAGGTGTTTTAAACATCAGAATAAAGCATTTATTTATGGGTAGTAAATCCTTTGCCTTTTCAATATACTTTGGGTTGTGAATCCTATCCCTGCATTTCTATTCCTTACAATACTTATGACTAGCAACTTGGGAATTTTATATATGATATTGATATATGATGTCATATGATCATAATTGGCATCTCTGACAGTGAAATATTAAAACTTCAAGAACAAGAGAAGTTTACATGTTCAGGCAATGTACATATTAAATGATGTAATATCATATTATATTTTTATTGAATAAAAATATTGTTTCCTAATGTCTTTGTCTGCCTTGTTTTAAGAATGTGTCCATTAAAAGAGAAGGCTTTCACATTACCAGTGTTGAAATTCTCAGAGTAAAAATGAATGTAGGAGAAACATCTTTGTTATCGGTCCAAAACTGTATCACTCAGCACTTTGTTTGAGAATTGGAGTAGCAACATGATTTAGCACTAGTCTAAGCAGTAGACATTTAGCTTTCTGGCCAAAATCTTTTTGCTGAGAAGGACGTGATGTTGAAACCATAGGTAAAGGCTTTATTATATATATATGTTACGCTCAATGTGAATTATTGCCTAATGTGAACATTAGGCAGAAAATTGTCTAATGTGCACATTGGGCAAAATAGTTTGCCTAATGTAAATTACTTTCCACAATAGGCAAAAAATTGCTTAATGCTCACATTATGCAGCACTGTTTTGCCCAATTTGAATAAGGTTGCCTAATGTGAACAGGCAGCATCAGCTTGACTGGGGTTATGTTTCAAGAATCGATAAAGTTCCTTGCCATATCTAATGTTCAGGTATAATATCTGTCCTTGAATCCTTGAATATATGTATTTGTGAACTACTTCTATTAAGATACATAAAATGACTAGGAGCATTATAATACATATGTACTAGTGTCTATTATGAGCCTAGTGTATTTGTGTACGTGTTAGTGGCCGCTGCACTGTCCTACTTCATTCTCCCAACTTATGTTACTTGTTGGGCGGACGAACAACACGGCCACTTCTAGTTATGGTGGATGTATATGGGGAGCTCCTGCACGATGGAGACCCTACAGGCGCAAAGTATGGTTCAGCCTGTATATTTGGTGGGCCCGACCAGTGATGTTGTCGATTTTGTGGCATCGCTAAATGTTGTTTTGGTGTTATTGAGATCTTCCACATTCTCACTTTCCCTCTCTATGAAGGGATATTGTTGTGATTTTCCTAAGCGAAAGTCAGCTTCCGGATGGTGTGCCTCGCTTTCTCTTAGGTGTCTTCTGTTCTGCCGTACAAGAGCGCCATCTTGTGTTGACACTATGTAAGATCTTGGCTCTTTACACTGTTGTATGATTGTGCCACTGCTCCAAGTTTTTGTTGATTGATCTGGATGCAGTGGAGGTAGTGTCTCCTTACGAGCATTTTGGTCGTAGTATTCCTTCGCTTTCTGAGTGCGTTCCTGCATCACTCTTTTGTTGTCATCGTATGCTGTGACATTTTGATGCGAGAGTATGCATGTAGATGATTGCTTGTTTATTAGGAGCTCTGCTGGAGATGGGAGGTTTCCATCAATCGGAGTGGCACGAATATTAAGAAGTGCTTTGTGGATGTTTTCTGAATTTTTCATGCATTTCTTAATAAGAGGCTTTATCCACTTTATCTGCTGTTCGATGAACCCATTGGACTGAGCTTAGTGGGGTGATGATGTGACATGTTCAATGTCCCACTCTTGGTAAAAGGCTTTGAACATGCTACTTGTGAATTGTGGACTATTGTCCAATCTAAGTTGGTTTGGACGACCGAATATAGCACAGGTATCTTCTATGATATTGACGATTGCGGCTGATTTCACCTGGGTTTTCAGCTCCTTGATCACAGAAAATTTCGAGAAGTACTCAGACAGGATGAGAAATTGTCGTCCCTTTATTTCAGATAAGTCTGTCCCCAGCACCTTCCATGGTCTCAATGGTGTTTCACTCGCGATCATAGGTTCCTTGAGATTGATGGGCTGGAGTTCCTGGCATGCTATGCATTTCTTCACCGTCTTCTCTATGTCGTCGTTGATCCCCGGCCAGTAAACTGACTGTCAAGCCAATAGTCTTGTTTTCTCAATTCCTTGATGCAGCTGTTGTAATGTTGTAAGATCAAATTTCTCATTGTCTCAGGTACCAATACCTGTCTGTCTTTGAATATTATAATATTATGCCATCTTCAATCCCCAGTTGGTCTCGGTATGACCAGAATGACCTGAGATATGTTGGTAACATATAACGGGTTCACTCTGTCAGGCCATCCCTGGTATATGACTTAGGCAAGTGCATTCAATACAGAGTTGCTGAGTGTTTCGGATTGCAGCTCTTGGATTCTTTGAGATGAAAAGTTAAACAAGTCGTCAATCGACTTGCACTCTCAAGTTTAATCGAACCTCGGCACGCTCGTTGGGGTTAGGTAGACGGGATAGGGTATCGGAAATGATCATTTCATTCCCTGGGGGGTATTGTACGGTATAATCATATCCTTGTATCCTGAGGAGCATCCTCTGCAGTCGAACCTTTCTACCCCATGTACGAGCGATAGCATTTCCAGTTCAATGTTGCTGTAATTTGATTGCGTCTTGGTCAAGGTTTTTGACGCAAACGCTAAGGGTTGGTTTTTCTGTACCAAGGCAGCTCCTAAGCCTTTTAGTGATGCATCATCTTCCGGGGTAATTGGTTTGTTGACATCATAATATCCTATCAATGCATTCTTGTTGATTGCCTTCTTAAAGTTGATAAAGGCCTGATGGTGATCATCCAACCACTCGAATGGCACTTCCTTCTTTAGAAGGTCACGGAGGATTGCTGCTTGTTTGCTTAGGTTTGGTATAGACCCTAGGTAGGTAAATAATCCAGGAAAACGTTGCAGATCTTCCTTGCTCTGTGGTACAGGCATTTCATGTACATCTTTAACCTTGCTGGAATCTGGAGCAATTCCATCAGTGCTGTAGACGTTGCCAAAAAAATGAAATTGAATTTTGTTTTTTTGTTCATTTATCCAAGTTGAAGACAAGACCAGAAGCTTTAGCAGTCTCAAAAAGTGCTAATAGTATAGACGCTTATTATGTTCTTCTGTAGTACCAAAGATGCTGACGTCATCCGAGATTCCGACACATCCTTCAAGAGACTCCAAAAATTCGTCCATTCACTGTTGAAAGATGTCTTGACTGATGCATAGGTCAAATGGGAGTCTCTGGAAGCAATATCTTCCATTAGGCGTGCAGAATATGGTAAGGAGTTGAGATTTATCATCTAGCTGTACACTCCAATATCCAGCCTTGGCATCTAACTTGCTAAAACATTTTGCACCATCAAAAGCAGTGTTGGTTTCCTCTAGAGTTGGTGTTTTGTGAGGGCACCGTTTTATTGACTCATTAAGCCTTTTTGGGTCGAGACAAATCCCAAGACTTCCATCACGCTTGATGCTGATTCGATACTGGAACACCAGATTTGTGTGTTCCTTAACCCTTTTCAATTTTGGGTTTCAAATTGATGTTGAATTTCTTTGGCTGGTCAATTATCAATATAAGGCTCAGCGTCGATAATTGATAAACAATTATACAAAAGAAATAATAATAATCATAATAATAATAATAATAATAATAATAATAATAATAATAATAATAATAATAATAATAACAATAA
>JASKDV010185569.1:0-12069 GCA_032466395.1 Aegires albopunctatus
GTACTTGTGTCCACCGGCCTACCTGGCTGGCTAGTTTAGCACTGCCGTGGGATGCCTAGCGCTTTGCGTGTTAAAGCTTGAAATTGATATGAACCACTCCCATGTCCCTATGTTTAAAGCTTGTCAGTGATAATTACGGATTTTCACCCTTTAAGATAGTGAAAATATCCCACAGCCATGCTAGGCATTTTTACTGTGGTCAATGGACCATGACTTGCCTGAACAGCGCAGGTGAATGCAAATAAAAGGCGCTGGAGTGGAACCAGGATAGTTAACTAAATGTTCCGATCTGACAGTGGAAAAGAACTGCCGTGATAGATAATGCATTTTAGTTTGTCATTTTCTTATTTTTTTAACATTAAGTAAATTCCTTTCAAGATAAATTCTTTTGCATGCTGTCTTTTACTGTAATATAAATTGTAAATAGCCTATTATTTCTAAAGCGCCTAGAGCTTATATGTATCATTGAGATTGGGTGCTTTATAATTGTTCACCATTATTGTTATTACTAGTGGATCCTTTGCAAACACAATAAGACAGTCCAAAAAATCAAATCATGAATGATCATGAAAGTTTCTAAACAAAGCTTCAATGATCTCCATAAAGAAACGAAAGTGAAATTAGGTTGGGCTTGCTCCTTTGCTCTGGAGTGTGAACCCTCTGCAGTGTTGCTTATAATGATTAAAGGAACACAATGAAAAAATCCGAAGAAAAAAAAAACTTCAATGATCCTAAACAAAGAAAGTGAAAGTAGGTTTGGTTTGCATCAAGGTGCATGATTTCATTGCCAATATTAGATCAAAATTATGATAGAAACATTAAAGCAAGATAATTTATAGACAAATCTATTGCTAATGAGATTCTCACTTTGGGAAGATATTGTTATTTCAAAATTTTGGTCGCAGTCAGTTCATTTTTAATGGTGTCTTTTTAAAGCCGTAGTCAAATGAAAACAGGGCTTTTGCTTCATATGTCTATTAGTAGGTATTGATTATTATTATTATTATTTTGTTTAAATATGGGGCTATTTTTTAAAGAAAAAACAAATAACTTGGGAGTGTTCCAAAAGCATTTACAATAGTGGATGTTTCTATAGCACACAACTCTAAAGGTTATCATGCTTTTTCTATGAAACACTATTTAAAATTATGTAATAAAACAACCTTGCTTGTAGCAATTATGTCCTGTCTGAAAGGCTTGTTATTTCTTCTTCCACAGATGCCAACGTGAGTCAGATCATAGCATTATTTCATCGTGATGTTCACGATGACTGTGTTTATAATCTACTTAAGCATCAAGCTGCCAGTGTTCTAGAATTAAAGCCATGTATCAGAGAGGATTACCTTTGTCATGTCCGACATTGCAGGTCAACAGGGAAAGTTTTTAGATCTGTAAGTTGACCGTTACAGTTGTATCTCGGTCATTCATAATATATTCACTTTCAATCACGTATTGGCTTGATTAATGCTTAAGTTTAATACCATGAAAGTAAAAGTATTTTTTAAAAGAATTTGTTTGTATAGTGAAGATTCTGTCAAATGTATTCTGTACATTTTACAGGACTTCTTTGACAGGTTCTTTCATTCAGAAATATTTCTCAGCTCTTGACAATTAAATGAAAAATATCAGGCAGTGACCATACACTCTTTACATATTTGAATCAGAACTTTGGTAGTGATGGTCTGGTTGTTATGAATATTATTCTGTTTTCATTTTAATTTTAATTATTCAAATGGCACACATTCTTTTGTTAATCATATTATGATATCAATATCCTACAAGTTTTCTATAGTTTTTCAATCTTTTTGGCATCTAAAAACTATTTTCAAAACTGATACACACTTTCTTTTTCCACGATATATGTTACACCATAGTATGCTATATCAGGGTTGTTCAAAAAGAATGAACAAATTTCATTACCCAATATTTTAATAAAGAAAAGCAGCAGAAAACTTTAGCTAAGTCACAAGTATTGTGTTCAATGTTGCCACCACCAGTGGCATGGGCAACTCAATGCAGCTAGAAAATTAATTCATTACAGCTGCATTTCAGTATATCAATGTCCATTGAGTTGATCGCTGTTATTATTTGATGTTTAAGGTCATTGACGATAGTGGGTAACATGAACATAAGAGTGTTCTTTAACATATCCCCACAAAAAAAAAAAATCACACATAATGAGGTTGGGGGATCTGGCATTCCAAGCACAGAAAGCAAGGTCTTAAGCCTCTTTCTGACCAATCCAAAAATGTTGGTGCACTTTTTCCTTTCAAAAAGCTCAAACAATCAGATACCAATGGGTCTTGTTGAAAAATGAAGTTATGGATTATGCTGGTAGTGATTGGAAGAGCCAGTTTTGGAGCATATTGAGATGCACCGTGGCAACTGATTTTGTTATCACGAACTCTAGATCATAGAACACCTTTTGCAGAGGACTCACCATTCTAATATACATGTAACTGAGTATTGTCTGAAGAATGATGTGACAACAGCGCCCTTGTGACAATCTGAAAGTTAAATATCCCTTTTTTTTTTAATGATCGCTAATCCATTCCACAATGATGCTTGAGATCTGAAATAAAGTATCATAAAATCGGTGAATTCTTTTTAAACTTTGTATATATACCTTAGCATTTTTTAATATATAGTGTTATACTTTTCCACTATGTCTTATGTAATACGCCATGGTTATAATGTCTTTAATATTGTTGACAAACTCAAAATAAGTTTACTTTGAGATGAATAAAGCATTTGAATTAAAAACAAATGTCTACCACGAGACCTTAGGGTTGCATTTTATACCATTTTATTGCCTAATTTCAGACAGAGTCCGTGTTCCTAGGAGATGATCTGCGCATTACAAAAGTTCAACCTGCCTCTGTCGATTCAAAAATGCAAACACAGAAAGTTGGTAGTACAGTGGTGAGTTTTCGATCCCTGTGGATCTAATTCAAGATCTTGCTTTGTTTTTCAAAGAATCATGATATGAATGAATAATAAATGAAATTTAATAGACTTTACATCAATAATTCCTCCTGCAAGCGATTCCATACCAGTTTCCTGAGGAGTATACAGTTGAACAGCTGATCATCAGTACTTTCCTGCTAGATTACAGACAAAATCTTTAGCTGCATATACTGGGTACTCCTTTTACACTTGGGTGATGTGAGGAAAATATGTGTCAATAAATTATCCCAAGGGCCTAATGGCAGACTGAGTGCCAGTAGGAATCAAACTCAGAACCTTTTGATTGCTAGCCAAACCATGCTGACAATTGGGCCATAGTTTGATATGTAATAAAGCTTCAAAATGATACCTGTATCAACTTGCTTATATGTGTAATTAATACAACTGATTTTAATTTTTCTTCAGACTGAAGCAGATCCAACATCTCAGCTGACCTTTAACCTCTCACTGACAGAGTCAGAAAAGGAAGCCAGGAGTCAAGTAGTGTTACCGTATACGAAGGACAGGTAAATTAAATCTTGAATTTATGGTTGTACCTAATGCAAAAATTCTATGTATTCCTTGAAAAATGAATTAATCTGTATACAGTGGTGGCCAAAGAAGTTCGGGTTCAAAATGATTGTTTATTTCACTCATAAACAATCAAACCCCATAGTGTTTCAAATCATTTTTTGAAGATGAGAAAATTCTACATCTTGGTCAAAAACAATTGGTACAATGTAATTACTGACTGGTACAGAAATTATGGCCATTTAAAAATGGTCATAGCAAATTGATCGTCCCAGATAACTGATAAGGCCGTACCAGCAATGTGCCCATACATCAGGGATAAGTGGTGCTTGTAGACTATTGCAGGGAAATTGCTCAAGTAGGTTTGTCACGCCCTGGATCTTGATTTGGCCACAAGCTCTCTCCCTTTTGCAGAGGCATGAGACATAAGCAGAGGGGGGATTACTTCTACCACTAGACTAGCCTGGGGAAATCCAGCTTTCGGAGTTAATTGTAATCACTGGTGTGCATTAGTGCATCTGAACAGCCTCAACCGAGACATAGATTTAGGACGGTAGTTAAAGGAGAAAACAGAAAGGGTGTCACTCAAGGGAGAATGGGCCACTATTTGACCCATAGCTGGGAAGCAGTTAGTGAATGGCATGTCATTCCTCTGTAGTTATACCATTGCACATAAGGGCCTGCTCTGCTCCTCTTTCCGGTTATACCACCAGAGATCCAGTTGCACCCACCAGCACTCTGCAAAAATAGGTCTCTTGGCGAGTACCTGATCCATTTGGACACTTAAATAGTGAGGGACTGTGGCAAGCTATCATTCATACAACCTGAGCAATTGCATGTCCATCAGTTCAGTAATCACTAATTTGGGTAGAAAAGAGGCTAAGTGCACATCGAGTGCATAAATTGCGCTTCATCAACCTTATTAGGCAGGACGTCTGACCCAGACACTGATCGGGACCCAATGGATTAAAGTAGACAGATAATCCTTCGTCGATTGAAACATTCGTTACAGAGGGAAATTTATTAATATGTAAGTATATTCAATGGACAGAGGAATGGTAGGCAAAGATGCTTTTTACTGATGAGGCTACATTTGAAATTGATTCATTAGACAGAAGAATGCGATGTTCTCGTCATTTGAATGATCATAATCAAGATGAAAAAGTTTAGACTGTAAAAATAAAACAAAAACAGAGGATATAGTGTTGTAACTATATGGGGAAGTATTTTTGGGTTTATTTGTAAGGTCGATGGCAGACTTAGAGCTGAGGATTACATTGAACAATACTCTAATTGCAGATTGTCCCTCTGTTTTAAAACAATGGTGTCAAAGATTTGTTTATGCGGTATAATGCTCCACCCCTCAGAGCTAGAGCAATAAGATATCTAGAAAACATGTGATAACAGTTCAGTGGCCTGTTGTAAGCCAATAGAGAACACTTGGGAGTTCAATGAAACCACTTTTAAAATCAAGTTTTGTTATTTATTCAGATGCCTTATTATATTCAATACATTGAATGACACTTGGAATGAGTTTACTGAGTAATATTTCCAAACATCAATCTCATCCATCTGAAAAAGAATTTTGAATCTTCATTAAGTAAACGACTCATATACAAAATATGAAGCACAAAATCATTGGGTCATTCTGCATTTTTTTAAAAAAATGTAATTATTAAGCTTTGTTGCGACCCTATTAAGAGACTAAGCGGGGGCAAAATACCTAAATCTTTAATAAAATGGGATCAATGAAGATCACCAATGGCAACAAGCGGATTGAGAAAATTAGGAGTCTATTGGTGTTAAACCATAGTCTACTAGTTGCTTTGTGTTTGTGTACTGATTTAATGTAATTTGATCACTTATATTCACAATTTCAACCATGAGAAATGACATTTTTTCAAAAGCTATTTTTGTTCTGGGAAAACTAATTCACAATAACTATCCCACCTACACCTACCAAACTTCCCTTGGATATTTAGGAATGCATGATAGAGGTCACTAGCTAGTATTCAATTTGGTGGTCATTTTTGGTGAAAATATTGAACTGTTTGTGAAATCTGTATTTTTAAATTCAGGGTCAGAACGACAATTTTTTTAAAAATCATTTAAACTCAACCATGAAGCATTTTCCCATTATAACCAGCCAGTGACCTAGAATTACATGTCTATTAATTATATTAAGTGAAAGAAATTTACAATTTGTGATACTTTTGAAAAATTAGTTTTTTTTAGTGATCAATGTTTATTTTCAATATGGTGTCCGTTTCCATAGTAACCGGTCATTAAAAATTATATTTTTTATTTTCAATATTATATTTATGACCAAAGGATTTTATTCTAGAGCGGATATTTCAAAAAAATCACTTTGCTCAGTAGCTTAGTCCCTTAAATTTAATTCTTTTTTTCTGCAATTATATTTAATGTACTAGTCGAATACCCGCGCCATCACGGGAAAGAATGAAGCTGCATTGATTAATTGTATTATTATTGTTGATTTATTGCACCTGGTAAGCTAGGTCTATAGTTTTTCCTCATCAGATAAGTTTTGGAAAAAACAGGACATGTTATATAACTAACCCCTCAGCTCACTCCAATCTGCACACAATACAGCTTGGCGAAGAGGACTCTTAGAGACCTGTGCAATTATCAGCTTCTCAAGAAATGATTTTATAATCTAGTTTATGATTATACTTCCTGCATTGTGTTTAGATTCTACATATTATGCTTTAATGTGGTCTAAAACATTAGGCTAACGCACTACACAGATAAAATGGTATATTTAGATTGTCAAGTCATAAGGCTTCGGTCATGGTGGCAAAACATAGGCCGATTCTCCTGGAAAAAAAATAGCTGTAATTTGCTTTATTATGCATGAATTTCACTCACACAACTCGTGTTGCCATCATTGAATCTATTAATTTATGTCAAAGAGCTAAGTTAAAACCCATGATGGAGAAACTGGTTTCATGTAGTATGTATCACTTCTCTCTTAAACAAATCTGGATCATTCTGCCATGTAATCGCGACCTTACTGAGAGATCGCATTTGAAAATTTTCATTTACGATTGCAGAAGGCTATTCACATGGAGAGTTCAGCCAGAAATCAAAACAAAACCTCTGGTTTGTAGACGACTTCCTGAAATTAAGCCATGTCAATGGTTTATTTTGATTTTAGAGAGCTAGTATATTTTTGTCCAAAATTTAAAAAATGCTTATTTTGGGGAGCTAAGCAGAAAAACAGCTTGATTCTGCTAAATAACACTAAGTTACCCATTTATCAATCCACCAAATGCAATTGCATATTTTTTAGACCTGTCAGTCAATCTGTGCGAGAGAGCAACAATTTAATTGAGCCAAAGAAGCACAATGATCCCCCTTTCGCTATATTATTTAAAGATAGGATAAATGATTTTGTCCCATTTCGTATGATACATAATTTATTGAGTTTAGTTTCCAATGGAGGCAAACGTCACACAACAAGAACCTGAACTTACTTTTGACCACCACTGTATATACATACCAAAGAGAACTTTCTCCTTAGAGTCTGTTTCATTTTCCAAGGTAAGCCAAACTAAGTAAGGAGTCAACAGAAGTACATTGTCATAAAGGTGTTAATAATCATGTTCAAGTAAAATAAAACAGTTGTTGAAGTGGGGTTTGAACTCACTACTTTGGTTACATATACTGGTAAGTGCCTTGGTCTGCTCTGGCAAAAATCCATTATTTGGTGTTCTTATGTCATGTTGACATTATTCTTTGTTCACTCCTTAATATTTTATCATTGATAATAATATATATCATTATTTTTGTAATCTTAGTGATTAGCAAAAGGTACATGTCATTAATTACTACCAGTGCTAATTTCTTGACTTTTCTAAATTGTTTTGTGGCTTCTCAGTGACAGGTTATTATATTGCTATAGATAATAGGTATGTGTTTTAATGTTCCATCCACTTCCTTGAATGTATTTTTTTTATTTTATTTATGATCATTTTTATTTTAATTGATGTCCCCCAGAACCACTGATAACCAACCAGTTTCCCATAGTGGTGGAAGAATTCACTATCAGCCAGATGAAGCTGATGATTTGGACGAAGAAGATCCTGATGACGACCTGAACATTTAAACACTTTACTGTATTTCTTATTTATGTTATAGTGGTTACAAAGTGATAATAAATTTATGTTTTTACAGTACAATAATGAAATCTTTAGTTGCATCATTCCAGTTTTATTATAGTAGAACTGGTCCTAATAGATTGGTTGACCTTGTTACCAACCAGACTCCTGTTTAGATATCATATTATTTTATGATATTGTTATATGATATGATGATAATGAAGATTTAACGATAATTGGTATTATAGATGATTTGACGACCCAAAATTCACTAAGCGGGCTATTAACGGTATTGCCTGATAGATCTTTTCATTCCGTAATCCTCAATCAAGTAGAATGAGCAAAATGCATATAAAGAGCTTGATGGAAGGAATCAACATTGCATCCCTGAAAGTAATGATTCTGATACCTTTTTGATCTTCAAGTCTAGTCTACCCTCAACCATTCAATTCAGTGATGATGGCAATGAAAATACAAAACACTGAATATAAAAAGATAGGGAATATGTTCATATAAATTTATTGATTATAGTCGTACTTTCAAGATCTGGAATTATATTTGGATGCAGTCACACCACACTCACAGTGCTGAGATAACGCAACAGTCGCAACATAATGCACGTTGGCAAAGGTTAAGACAGAAACTTCATGAGCTACAATTGCGTTTTAACCCTTTTACAGGTGATTTCTGGAAGAGAAGACCAGGCCTTGTCTAGAGTGATGCTAGACTTTGTAGGGTTTTTAATCAACGAAAGAACCAACAGTTGAAAAAAGCATGTTTACCGTCTGTATTAATACATATGCAAACATTTATAATTTCCTTTAGTAATTGATGTCGAATATGCTGTTCAAACAAAGCAAAAATATTTGGGTGGTCTCAGCCAGTTCACCTGTTAAAGAGTTGATCTAAATTATCATGATGAAAACTCATCACTTACAGATAATTTCATCATAGATTCACTTAAGACACAATATCATTGTCTAAAGATTCTGTCTCAACTTTGACCTCTTTCAACAAACACACATTCATAATATGGTAGAATAATACTGCTACAAGTAAATCATAATAATATGATGATGATACATTGATTTGTGAGTCTGATAATAAGAGAAATGAATTATAATGGATGAATAATATTAAGCTATGTCTATTAAATAAAGCAGTGTTCACACTTAATGTGTCAATCTTTTAACTAATAATGGCTGAACAAATAAGAATTAATTTTCTATTTCTCTCTTTATTCAATAGAATAAATTGTTCAATCATCTGGGTAAATATATGCTGACCAAATTTCAAAACACAACCCTTCAATTTATTCAAATTCCCATCAATATAAAATTTTTGCCAGGTGAGGTGACAGGCCTACATGAATGAATCTTTTGGTTAAAACTGTATCTGTAAAATAACTTATGGTTTGTTATAGTAACGGAAAATTAATAAAGGAACATTTTAACCCCTTCACAGCTTATCAAAAGTGCATATTGCCCTGTGCTAAGAAAATTTAGTTATGATTTAAAGTTCTTAGGTACATGTGTTCTGCATTAGCCTTGAAACACCTTTCTTTACAGTAACCTATCTTTAAATGATATAGAAACTAATAAAAGAACGATATTTCGTTCAGAAGAAATGGTAAACCAAGGGATGTCACATTATCACCCTTAACACAATTGAGGTAAAGATAGAATATGATACACCAAGTACGTCAACAAAGTACATGTATACACATTCATTAAAACATGACATACCAGGTACATAAACAGCAGTGTTAAACAATTTTTACAAAAATGTCCCTTTCAAGAACAGAGAAGTAATCTAGTGGTGAATTTTTGAATTTGTAAAATAAGAATGTCATGTCTGTGAATCTATATTACCATTGAGACACTGACCATAACCCCATCTGTTTCCTGGTTTACTTTTTCTTTTTTAATTCAGGGATGTAGCTCACCACATAGCCCAAACTTTACTTTCAGCCATTATCAATCAAAAGATGAGCAATGTAATGTGAGTCAGCAAAGCATTTCACGAAGAATGTTTTTTACAATAATAGTACAATGGCGATATAGATTAATGCTATAGGAAATTTAAAGAAATGGTAAGGAGACCAAGACTCAAACTTTAGGTAGGATGACCAATGCAAGTTTTGCCAGTTATATGACCGATCAAGGAATGATTTCTTGGTTTAGTCAACTATGTTTCGATATCTCAGGGTTTAGTCAACCATGTTTGGTTATCTCAGGGTTTTAAATGTCATGCCACTTGGGGATATTAATTAATGTAGCCATGCATATCCAAAAAGATCTAGTCAATAACTGGCATGACTTGCTAAGACCTTTTTTTAAAACTTCAAGGATGCTGTTAAGGGACATTTTTAATGTTAGTCCTGCACAAAATCATGACCATGACAAGATATACTTTTTAAAACCGTCATGCAACATGATGTAAAAATATCATGTCGCTCTATATCTATAAAGTTTTTTAAAAAAACTTGTCATGACAATCTGCTAAGTAACTGACAACAAGCAGCAATGGAAATCCTACTTAAAGTTAGGTTCCTTTTCAAGAGGAGAGGTAAAAAAAATAACTCAATATAAAATGTAAGTATTCAGATAAAGATGCGTTCAGGAGAGATGAAAGGAAAATACAATTTTTCACTTGAGATATGGCTCTTTTGGATGATATTCAATAATGCTTTTGAATCGAAATCAAAATCAAATTCAAAATTCTGATCTGTTTTTTAAAGACATTGGCAATAATATTTCATTTCTTTCATGCAAAAATAATATCTTGATACTTCAAATGATATGCAATAACAAAAATATCTTAACATGTTTAGCTACCAAAAACCCAGACAAAAATCTATTTTATGGATATACAGCATAATTTGAAAGCATCACAAAATCATCACCAGATTTACATTTTTTCTTACAGGCAAGCAAAATATACAGATGGTGTAGAACTTGAGCCATGGTATAATGGAGATGTAGCCATGGTATAATGGAGATGTAGCCATGGTATAATGGAGATTGGAGATGTAGCCATGTTATAATGGAGATGTAGCCGTGGTGTAATGAAGATGTAGCCATGGTATAATGGAGATGTAGCCGTGGTATAATGGAGATGTAGCCATGGTATAATGGAGATGTAGCTGTGGTGTAATGAAGATGTTGCCATGGTATAATGGAGATGTGGCCGTGGTATAATGGAGATGTAGCCATGGTATAATGGAGATGTAGCCGTGGTATAATGGAGATGTAAAATAAAATGATGATAATCTTAATGAAAATGGACCTTTAAGATTTAGAGAAATATATTGCCACCCAACATTACACAAATTTTGAGTATAATATTTAAACTTACTGAGTTTTCAACTTGATAATGAATTATTAAAGATATTATTTAATTCAACCATGGAAGTTAAAAAAGTTGTTCCTATATAAAGCTCATATCCACAGTATATCTGTATCCTGGCACTTCACAATGACTATTAAACTTCCCTGACTGACAGCAATACAGAACATATTGGACATAGGGGGTAAATTCCTATAATTATGAGAAGCAGATAACATGAATCATCTTATTTTTTCAATGAGTTGGTAAGCCTAGAGGGTAAATCTGATGAATAATAAACAAAGGCAAGTCAATTGTATTTAAAGCTAAAGCAAAAACTTGCATGCATACCTCGCCACCCTATAAAACACCATAATATGTATATAGAAAAGTAATATATACACCAATATCATGCATGACCTGAGATACACAAAAAAATTTCATATGTTATACAGAATTATCCTTTATAGGCTTTTACAACTAAAAATCCTTTTTAACGTCTAGAACAGGGGTCTCAAACACACGGCCCCATGCGGCCTGCAAGGGAATTTTTGCAGCCCTCGATGCATTGTTTAATGTTTTAACAAATTATAAATTTGACTCTAGATCAGCAGTAAAACAAAACCAATAATAATAATAATATGGCAATGAATGAAGAAAATCAGTGACAGCTGAAGTTCTGATTACAACTTTATGGGAAGTCTATCTGTCTTAAGGGTTAATTAAATAAAATTTGCTCTTATTGTTGTTTGTTATATTTTCATCATTGTAACAAAATTGCTCATAATGCGGCCCTCAGGCTACTACTTTGCAGATCTTAATTATCGCTCAGAAAAATTTGAGTTTGAGACCCCTAATCTAGAATGCGAATATTTTTCAAATAAAATGAAATCAGGTTATTTACTTTCGTCTGAAACTTATCCATGAGATAATGGAAATATATTAATGTAACGATTAAAGAAATTGCACGACAAATATCAATTTGCTTCGGAATCTTTTCACCAGATATGTAGATCTACATATTACATACACTCCAGCTCAATTGAATAACTTTGATTCTTTTTTCTGAAATGAAATTTCTCTCTCCTCCAATAGACCTGTCCCGGTTAAGCACTAGGGTCACTGGAATTTCCGGAAGTCTATT
>JASKDV010185580.1:0-12069 GCA_032466395.1 Aegires albopunctatus
TTACTTTTTCATGGACTCTGAGATAACCCTAGTGGTTGACTGAGCCCTTAAACTTCAAATAACTAACTAACTAACTGGTTGCGTGTGTATTGATGTGGCTGTGTGCATGCTGTAATTTGACTGCATGTTGTTGCATGTTGGAGTGGCTCCGTGTGGTACTTAGGTGTTGATCGAATACCTGAGCATTGAAGACTTTAATGTCCTTGACTAATGATAATTGTATATACACCTATCCAGCAACTTTAAAAATAGAGTAGCAGACGTTTGTTCAAGTATTGTCATCCTCTTTGGTTTGTCCTTGATTTTAATTTTATTCTTCTTTGATTGATTTTGATATATTTAATGATAATGAAAATTTTATTGTCATTGTTTTGGATAGGTATAGCAGAAGTTAGAGACAATTACAAATAGATGTAAGATTTTTATCCCAATGTCACTTATTGAGTGTGTCCTAAAATAAGAAGAATACTTTTCAATGCTTGTGAAATCCAAAATGAATTGTTCTAGTATTGATTTTTAAAATGAATGACCATTATTACAAGCACATGTTTTGACATGTAATAAAATGACTTTTCAAAATTTGTTTCACTTTTATTCTTGTTGCTTAAATATTATTTTGTGTGTACATTTTCGAATTAGCTGTGTGCATATTGATATGGCTGTTTGTTTTTGCAGTGAGTGCTGTTTCCATTTGCATTTTGTGATGAGTTATGGGTTTGGCCACAAGCTTATTTGGCTACATTGGTCATGTTGACATGCTTGTGCATGTTGTGAAGCTGTGTATGCTGATGAGACTACATATTGCTAGGCGGTAGTGCGCTGAAAAATTTATATTCTATATAGTTTCTTTGTTATAAATTATAGGCTACATCCATCAATATAAATTGATTGAATAGATGTAGGGTACTGAAGTTTTTATCATCATCATCATCATCATCATCATCATCATCAAACCACCAGTAAATATAAACCTGTGAAAACTACTAAAAAAGAAGTCAACTTTGTAACTTTAGAAATTACTGATAAACACATTGTAGTACAGTATATGATAAACATGAAGCTTTTTAGGCTGGATGTTGCAATAGGAACACAAAAGAGCTAGAAATGAAATTGTTGTATTACATAAAGAAGTGAAGCAATCAAGGCCTATAAATGATCTACACAAGTACAAAAGTAAAAGAATAACGAAGTATTATATTATCTAATTGTTTATCATCAGTTTTCATGATTGTCATTTTAATAAATAAATTAAAGATAAATAAAATTCTACTTTATTTATCCCAGAAGGGAAATTATCATTTGGTATTTATCGTCATCAAGCGTCAGCCGTAAGAACAGTGCCGCAAAGTATGCAATTCATGTTAATAACCTTGCCCAAGAGTTAAACACAGTATATCTAGTGAAATTTGAACCTGTCATCTTTCGCATGCGAGTCCAACGGACACAGTGTCACATTATTATTATTATTATTATGCAAAATGTTTTTTAATCAATTGCTTTGAGTCTACACTAAAATAATATTTTTAAATGAAGCTTGTTTTTGTTCTTTCTTTTTTTTTATTCAATTCACAAAACCTCTCTAATCTATTATGCTCTCACAATAAATTTTTTTACGCTTTTATCATGAAATGAAAGCAGCTTTAAGATTGTAAGAATGACTAGCATTCCTACCGATCTGTCCTGGAACTACAATAAATAAATATATAAAATTTCACTTTTTCATCTCAGAAGGGAAATTTGTCTTTTGGTATTACCGCCACCAAGCATCAGCTGTAAGAACAGCGCCGCAAACGTAGGTAATTAATGTTAATAACTTTGCCCAACAGTTAAACACGATGTTTCCAATGAGATTCGAATACTCAACCTTTCGCATGCGAGTCCAACAGCTTAACCACTCGGCCACTGGCACCGTGCTACCCACTATGGAAAGCTGTGAAAAAAAAATAATGGCAGCCTTTGTAATAAAATTCATTATCGTCATTTTATTGAATACATAAATTACTTCTACAAACTTAAGAAATCAAGATGTTACCTGTATTTTCAGTGCTATTTTAGCCTTTTGTTTAAAAATAACTTACTTTACTTTAATTCAATTGTAACGTATGAAGTGACATAAATAGGCCTCTTTCGATCAGATCTGACCATGGATGCAGCACATTGTGCTGCGCCTGGGCAGTGTATTTTCAGAAAGTTTGTTTGCCCAGGCACACTTCCTTTCCATCAGATCTTGACTTTTCCTGCGTACTCAGAGGAGAGACAGCGTCAAGACATCTGAGTAGGAGAAGTTTGTAGGGGTTTTTCTCTAAATTATACCGTGGTAGGAATTGAATTTTGCCAGGGTGGCGGCCGGAATGGCCTGCTCTTATCGATTTTCAACCACCGAGAGTTCTTTTACATGCGCAAAGACACATAGGACCTCCAAATTATCGTCCGTCTCTGATAGGACTAGGCACTTATGTCGTACCTACCGCAGGATAAGCGAACAGAAGAAATTTAAAAAATAGGATTTCAACATAAAAGCCTGCACCGAGCGTGAATCTGCGACCATGTTTGGCTTTGTAGGTCAGCGTCGTAACCTACTGAGCTAACCGCTCCTCTAGTGACATAAATATCTAGCAATAATCTATTACAAAATATAAAAAAAAAGAAAATGCATTTTTTTGAACGTTCTTAAGTATTCCCTTCAGTCATGATCAAACAAATTACGAAGGCTTTTGACTGTTTATAATAATGAAATATTATACCATGCATGATTCAATAACTTTTCTTTTCCTTTTTTTTTTACTCTTCTCGTTATTTTCTTTCCCTCATATATTTCATGCATCCATTCATTTTTCGTTTTCACCATCTCCATAAAAATAGAAACGCTGACTGTTCATAATAATGAAATATTTAATCATGATCTGTTAAATCTAGTTTCCATTGCATTTTATCTTTATTTTCTATTCATTTATCCATCCTTCCTTCTATATTTCCATCTAGACGGGTGGCCTGTGGCAGGTGAACAGAACTGGTTGTTGTGAAAATGCTCCAAATATATCTGCCAAACTGGTATGAAAGATTTGCTCAGAGCAGATTTGACTTAGGAAACCTTCCATAAAATCAAAACATTAAAAAAATGAGTAAAAATAATCTAAATTTTAAACTTATGTAGGAAAAGTTTATATATAAATATTTGAATGAATATTGTGAATAAAAATATTTAAAAAAAAAAGTTATAATTCAGTTAGTTTTTTGTCTCTTCTGTAAATTTCCCCCAAACCGATTAGGCAGGTTCACAGATTAAAGAGTTAGTCTGTGGGCAGGTTTGCTCAGATCACGTTCTGCTTTTCTTTTTCTTTTTTTATTGTCTTGATTTTGATATTCGCGATCAATGCTTTTTATCCCCAGTTATTTCCCTTGTGAGTCCACACATCTGCAGGAGGAAGAAAACTATTTCTACCTCCATTCCTGTAGGTTAACTAGGGTTGTTGATGTCAACAACACCGTAAGGAGGGGTGTATGAATTACATGGTCAGGCCCAGCTGGCTTTAAACTGTGCTGGTCAACGAAAGGTTTGGAAAAGCACCAGCCTACAGCTTTCTTTAGATATTAGATCTAGGAAAACTCATTAACGACACAAAACAAACTTTGAAGCATTGAGATAATTTGCATGTATAAGGAACAAAATTAATTCGATATAGAATCTAGATCTAGACTCTAGATCTAGATATAGATCTAGAATATCTAGATTTCTAGAATCTAGATCTAGATCTAGATCTAGATTCTAGATTTCTAAATCTAGATCTCTATATTTGTCTCTTTTTAAAGAAAATAGGAATGGGAAATGCTGATAATGAAACAGATTTTAATATAGATTCTCGATCTCGATCTGGATCTACTAGATCTAGATCTAGGCTAGGTTTATATATATATATATATATATAGATATATGGTAAAATTATAGAAAGGACCCGCCCATAAACTACTGTTTTTTTTTGGTGCTACCCACATATTTTTGTGCCCTGAGAACGAATATCTAGGCCTATATCTAGATCTCTAGATTTCTAGATCTTTCTTTTATTCCTATTTTTGTCAGATTTGTTTCCTTCAAGTTCAAGTGAAAGTATGATAGCAATTGAATCTTGTGATGTGTTCATTTGTTTATAAATTGCGAGGATGTCACTCTTTGGTCGATGAAAATTACTTAAGGGGATACCTAGCATAACTCGGCAGAGAAATCTACAAGAATTATAACACGGAATAGCTCAGCCAGATATAGGAAACTGCCCTCCTCAAGGAAAGTTGTAGAACAAGATGATGGTGAGATTCTGCTCTTCAGTGCATGTTTCACAAATCAGCAGTCTGTTCCGATTGGAGAAGTTCTTTGCTGGCAGATATCTAAAATATTTATCAACATCAACAAGTTATTTGGCCGGTAGTAATGCAGTGAATTTGCCAAGTGAGACAAGAGTTGTTATTTGTGGCGGAGGAGTCGTTGGTGCATCAGTTGCGTATCATTTAGCGCAAAGAGGATGGAAGGATGTCATCTTATTGGAACAAGGAAGGTGGGGCCTATTTCATTTTTATATAAACAAAGTCAAATGAGTTTTGTATCTTCTTTTAATTAATATTTTACAGCCAACTGCATGTGTCACTTCTCCACCTAAACTTAAACCCCTTTAGCCATCATTTTTTTGCTAAAAATTTGGTTAAATAGTCTAGATGTAAAGTATACTTTGGAAATGTTCTTTTTCATGCCCAACAAGTAGCCTAGCAAATCATTTTTTTATTGATTTTTTCCAATACTTTGAGACAAACAGCAAATTACAATTAAATAGAAACGAGACAGTAAACGAAACGACAATACAAAGTCTACATTTATATTTTTTACCCACATCAGCAGTATCAAGAAATAACTATTGAGCTTTCAGCTGTAATGTTTATATAGAAAAATCTATTTGATATAATATACAATCAAATCAAGACATGATGTATCAGATATGCAGTCTGGTCTTTCTTATTCGGACTTCTGTAATCCGAATCCCTTTATAATCTGATGCATTATATGGGAACGGAATTTTTCCTTAGTATTCCTGATCCGAAATATTCTGTAATCCGAACAAATTGCCAGGAACGGGGGTGTTTGGATTAGAGAGACCAGATTGTATGTCTTGAATTTGAAATCAGAAGTTCTTGGCGTAAATTGAAGTTCTTCCCATCATTGAAGTGAACTTCCGAGAGCTTCAAATGTTATAATCAATTACCCACCATTTGTTTGGAAGATGAGTCTAGTGACTAGAATCTAATAGAGAAAAATGTACTGGGAGGGCATTGACTATAGATCTCTAAATGATAATAATATATGTCTAGAAAAGTCTAGAATTGGACCTCTAAAAACTGAATCTCTCAGATGTGGACACTGAGCTCTTCTGATTTTCTAACATTTTGTTGGTTTAATTTTTGCAAGCAACACTGCATCGAGTCACCTACTTGTAAATATTACCATTGAATCAAACAAAAGTAAAAAAAAAAAAAGTAGGCTATTACAAGCCATTAATGTCATGTGTAAATTTAGAAATTCACTTCTCATTCAGAAGAATTAAATTCCCCAGCATTTGTTTTTATCTCTTATATGTTCCTTAAGCTATCTCGCCGACTGTAGGTCCATTATTGCATCTCGGTTGAGAGGTTAGCGTGGTCAGCTTTCAGTCGAAAGGCTGTGACACCGATTCTAACTGGTGCTTGGTTCCGACATTGAGACCTTGGGAAAGTGTCTTTACCCGAATTTTCCTCACTGCACTCCGGAGTAGACAGAGCTAACAGGGGCTAGATGGACGAGTGGATAGTGGCATTGCACAGTAACTTGGGAATCCCAGGTTCAAGCCCCACTTCAGCATCTAGTTTTTTCCTTGGGCAAGATAATTGACCCCAATTGCCCACCTGCGGCGCTGCACTGTGTCTGGCGCCTGGATTATGTCGGTCTTTCCTCGGCATAGATCCTAAAATGAAATTTCTTCTAGGGATGAATAAAGGGAATTTATTTATTTATTTCATTTATAGCTGACTCACTCTTCTATGTTCATAACAACTGGTATCCAAGCCAGTTTGTTGTAGTTTCACATCCTTTAGAAATAAATGTTTACTAAAACTTGTTTTTAGGATTGTGCACTTAAATATATATATATTTTTTTCCCACAGTTTGACTGGTGGCAGCACCTGGTATTCTTCTGGTATGGTCTGCAGAATTAAACGCAACCCTGTTGAGATGAAGCTTATAGATTATAGTCAGAAGTTGTATAAACAGTTGGAGAAAAAGGATCCTGCCATAGGTAGTAAAATTTTTTTTGTAACAATTCTCAATTACAGTGGAAACCTTGGTAACTGAAATCAGATAATCCAAATTTTGCTTAATACAAAGTTTGCAATGAGTGATGTATTTTTCTCTCTTTGCCTCTGTTGTTACATTTGTATTGATAATTCAAATTAATATCCAGTTGATTTGCCTAATTGAAATTGGTGTTATTATAGGCTTAGACCAGTACATATCTGTAATAAATGCTTAAGCGTAAGCTATATGATGAGTGATGGGAGGGGAAGGAGGAAGAAATTGAGACTATAATAAGATTAGAGGCAAGTATATCAGTGTCACTGCCAATGATGTCACAGCATCATCATAGACCACTGTCACTCTTGCTTTAGTATAGGCCTGGGACATATATGCTAACTCACTACAATGTAGATACCAGGCAGTGGTCTAATGAATGGATATGAAGATACATTGAAATCAAAGTCTACTAGGCCAGGCTAGGCATTGACCAATGATAATATATCTTCTAATTTCTCATTCCCAAGAAATTAGAATTGAAGGGTTTCTACTGTATATAATCTTACTGATTTTTTCTCAGCCAATTGTTTATTCAATCAAAGCATTGATTTTGTTCAACTTCTCTATATTTTTTGCAGATTGATTAGATTATATCCAGTAGAATCAAGTCTTTATTAAATTTTGTTTTATAATACATGTATTATTATTTTTAATTTACTACGATTTTATGATTTGCTGATCCCTTTCATTTTTTTTTCTTGTCCCTCCACCTTCTCTCTCTTTTTATTTTTTAAATTGATGGTGGGAAAATATTGCTTTAGTCTTGTTTTTATGAATTTTAATCTTCCACTTCAAGAGAGCATTTCTTTTACAATTGTATACATGAGAACATGTCTGCCTTTTGCATTCAAACGCAGTATGTGCTAAAATTTTACAAAATTCCTCAAGTTCACATTTTAAGTAATCAATGGTGAAATCAATATATACAAGTTGTCAAAATGTAGAAAAAACTTATTTGATAGGAATTAAAGGCAAAGGTAAAATTTTAAAAGGCCACATCTGCCCTCTCGAGGGACTCATTTGAAACCAAAACGCAGAATATTGCCTGTATGCACCCATGATTCAGTATCTTGCCTCTTTGCAACTATAATGCAATATAATTGTTCTTTTTCCTTCTACTGGTGCTGTCTTCTTGGCAGCTTGTTGCAAACCTACTCTCACTGTCTTTACTGCCGTGTACGATTGGCTGATCCATTAATCCCTTTGTGGTACAAGGAATATACTTTGTTGTAATCAACGGTTACAAGTTTCCAAAGTTGGTTTTGATTGGCATCTTTAATGCCTGAAAATGAGATGATCCAGGTGGGCGGGTTAACTTGTATCCATCAATACTATAGGTCCAAACAATGCTTTCCATCATTATAACTACATGGTCTGCTAACAGATTTCAATGTTGTAACACTATAGATTATCATAAATATAAAACCATTTCTTTTTAAATTACTGATATCATGTGTGTCTTTTAATCAAGTCCAATACTCAATTATTTTCACTTTCATCATTATGACGTCCTTTTGAAGATCAACAAGTACTTTTGATGTTAACAACCATTGAAATCTCTATGTAGCTTTTATTGTGTGTCTTTTAAAGAAATTGGCCAGACACTAAAATTAATCTTCTTGCATGTATCTAACTGTCTGTTACCGTAGTAGTCATACTTCTCAAAGTGTAGGATTCACAAATTATTATTCAAACTATGTTGGCAAATTAGCTTGTTGCAAATGGCAGACAAGTGGCTTAACCTTTTTTATCCTAGAACTGCCCCAATAGACACATTTGCTGCCACAGGGAAACAGCTTACTTAACACTGATACTTTTTCAATGCTAATAACTGTTTTATTTATGATCATATCTCAATGAAATTTGGACATAATGAAGAAAATTGAACAAAGTTTTTGAATATTGCATTAAAAAATAGTTATATATGTAAAATTTTAATCCCCATATTAATATCAGCAAAAGCTTCATATATGCGTCGCGTCATCTTGGTGTTTTCAAAACGAAAGTCAAGTGAAAAAACGAGCAAGAAACCACCGATGAACGCTTGGAAACTATAAACAAGCTATTCGGACAGAGCTATACACAGCTTTAGTATCATATTTTTAATCATAGTAACTGTAAGTGTCAGGACGTTTCGTATAATCTGTTACGAGAATACTCATAGTCCTGATCAGTAGTCATTACGAGTATACTCGTAGGCCAGATAAAAAGAGTTAAGATATGGCCGGTCACCCAAGTTTAGTTACATTTTAATATATTATACTTCATTTTTGTTGCAAAGCATGGTTGCCAGTGGGAGAAATTCAATATACTGGTACTTCATTTTGGTTGCAAAGCATGGTTGCCAGTAGAGAAATTCAATATACCGGTACTTCATTTTGGTTGCAAAGCATGATTGCCAGTGGGAGAAATTCAATATACTGGTACTTCATTTTGGTTGCAAAGCATGGTTGCCAGTGGGAGAAATTCAATATACCGGTGCTTCATTTTGGTTGCAAAAGAGAGTCGATTTGGGCCACCAGTTTGTAAACAAAAGGCAACTCCTCAATTATACTCAATCCGCTTGACCAACTTCATTCTCCTTTCATCTCTCTATATCTAAGTGTAAGAACTATAGTTTAGTAAAGTTATATTATTCCCCTTATAAAATAAGGTTAGATTAGAGGGGACCATTCCTTTTTCTCAATTGCTCGAAATCTAGTCAGCAGGACCTGGCAGATTATACTGCATTTTATACGCAAACGGCAGATGTTGACAGGCTTCAAAATTATCATATCATGATATGATTGTTGTCAATGTATTTTTGCAGGTTGGAAGGAATGTGGTAGTCTAGTTTTAGCTCAAAATGAAAATCGTCTTGTGGAAATTAGACGTCAGCATGATGTTGCCCAGTAAGTCTTTCGTTTCTCATGATGATAAAATGTTTTTGTGAAGTATTTTATTGTATAGCTCATAACAGGTTAATGTTGTTCAAGAAACCATTGTGAAATTCTTTACTTAATTTAATCTTTGAATGTTTAAACTCAGTTATTTATTTTATGACTTTATTGTTGAGTCTAACATAACTTTACATGAATCATGAATACTTGTTTTTTTGAAAGTTATTCAGACTTGTTTCACAACTTGTTTTTGGATTTTCTTCATTAAGGACTATTGGTTTTGAAACACATTTGGTAGGCACCTCAGAAATTAATCGCTTTTGTCCTTCCTTGAAGACAGACGATTTATTGGTGAGTTTGTCATAGCTTATGATGCTAATGTTTATGCTCTAATCTTTTTGCAATTTTTCTTTCTTCCTTTGCTGTTAAAGGACTGATTTGCATAATGTGTTATAGATACCAGTAAAGGCAATTTTCATTTACCTTGTTAACTCTTTTTATCATAGAACTGCCCAAATAAACAATATGCCTGTCCTTGGGCTGCCACAGTTTATTTAACACTGATACTTTTTCAATGCTAATAACTTTTTATTTATGATCATATCTCAATGAAATTTGAACATATTGAAGAAAATTTAACAAAGTTTTTGAATACTGCATTTAAAAATAATTATACATGTAAAATTATAATCCCCATATTGATCTCAGCAAAAGTTTCGTAAAGCTGTTATGCGTCGCGTCATCGTATGGTTTTCAAAACGAAAGTCGAGTGAAAAAATGAGTAAGAAACCGTCAATGAACACTTGGAAACTGTAAACAATCTATTCTGACAGAGCTATACACAGCTTTAGTTTCATATTTTTAATTATTAAGTAATGTATCAGGACGTTTTTATAATCTTTTACGAGAATACTTGTAGCCCGGACCAGTAGTCATTATGGGTATACTCGTAGCCTGGATAAAAAGAGTTAAGAAAGATACTTTTTTTCAACAAGATTCACATTTGCACAATTGTTGGCAGAGAACCTATTGCTAATTTATGGTTTTATAATTATGACACTTTATTGGACTTCATAATGAGAAATATATGAAAGACTGAGACCTATAGGAGGCTGAGAGAAGGATTATTTTAGTAATTGTTAGTAGTGAGGTATTTTAGCAATGAATATCAGATTGTTGGATGATTGGCAGATGGAATTGCAGGTAGACATTTCAACAGATTGAAGATTTTCATTATCCAGCTATTCATAAATGTAATGATGTTATTTTTCCCCTTTATGTATTACAGGGTGCCCTTTGGGTTCCAAATGACGGACTGGTGTCCCCGTCAGCTGTATGCAAGGCCCTTGCAGCGGAAGCCAAGGAAAATGGTGAGAAATCAAAATGTTGTAAGATTACTTTCAGAGGGAAATTGTTTTTGATTTTTTTCTGAGTGTAGAAAAATGCATTCTGTAAATTCCTTAAATTTCCCTTTTCTACCCTCCACCATTATGCCGATCTGAGAGCCCTGGACAAATCTTAATTATGCATTGCATACTTAATCATGCTTAAATAGTAAGATTGTGTGTATGTTTCCAGCGTTGAGAGACTGCCTTTAAACTCTGCCAGTTTTTCTTAATTCCTTTGGAACGTATTGGCGGAAGGTTTTCTAAATGTGCTGAGTGATGGATGAAATGTATGTGGTTGGGTTTGTGTAAAACCCATGTATTTTGACAAGCAGGAAGCCTTAAATTTTCAACATTTTCAGTATTTTCATCAAATTTTAACAATGAATATTTCTTTGCGTTTCACTATTTTAACAACTCTTCACTATACTAATTCAACCATGGCAACACAGAAATTCTTTATTCAGAAAGCTTGTTTGAATCGGCCTATAAAATCTACCTTCACTCCTGTCAGATATACAGTATCAGAGTTAAAAGCTTTCAGTAAAATTAACAATTCGTCAATTTCAACGAAGCCTTGTTAGTTTCCAAAAGACTTTCTTGTCCTGAATAGGATCTCATTCTCCAATCAAAACAATGAACTTTAATTACGACAATAAAACAGCTGCACTCCAAGATATGTTGAAATAGCGAAATGCCGAAATTGACGACGCACAACTGAGAAAGTGAACAAAATGAAAATTATGTATTTGTGCATTCAGTCAGTAAGAAATAAAACTATTGGCAACAACGATCTCATACAGGATATGACCCCTGATATGATATTCATCACAGATGCATGGCAATGTACTAACGGTGACCAAATACTTTGAAATGAATTAACAGCGCCTAGATACAAAATCTGTTGGTATTCATGAACATCAAGGTGAGACAGAGAAATGTGCCTGGTTTTTGAAGAGGAAGTTAACATTAAGGCTTAAAACTTAACTGACAGTTTTCAGTTCAATGGAATGAGTAAAAGTGAATGCTTGCAATACATTGTTCCTCTATATTATCCACCGCCATCAAAACACAACACCAACATGAATGAAACTTTCATTCAAGAAACAGCAGAAGACAGTAGTTCTTGTTCTGGTCAGAGCATATTGATCCAGTACTTCAGATAGTATTTCGTTAGAGTTCCCCCCCCCCTCCCCCCTCCCCCCCCCCAAAAAAAAAATGATCTGTTAATAGTTTCTCTATCATTTCAATGTCTGTAGTACAAGTTGAATTGTTTGTAACAACCCTTTCTGTGTGTTGGCATTTGTATTTGTTGATGAAGATGGTTGTTACATTGTTAGAAAGTTGAGTCATCATCTCTTTTGTGGACAGATTACTCATAGAACCAAAGTGTATCTTAAGATCACCAAGTAAGATAATTGTGTTGCTTGTATTGACA
>JASKDV010185591.1:0-12068 GCA_032466395.1 Aegires albopunctatus
TATTATTATTATTATTATTATTATTATTATTATTATTATTATTATTATTATTATTATTATTATTATATTATCATTTTTATTAATATCATAATCATCACTATTATTGTTTTTATTGATTATTCTTTTTTATCATCTTTATTATGATCATCATTATCACATAAAGACATAAGTAATTAATTACCTTAAGATTCTGATCAAACTCTCATTGAGAAATAGGATCGTTGTTGCCTTTTGTTCTTTTGATTGTAGCTTGATTGCTTTAACCTTCAAGCACTTTTTCACTCACATAATGACACATATATGAATGAACACTTCTTCTCTTTTTCTTGTCTTTGTAATTTTCACTACGGTATTGAACCCACGCATTTCATTCAACATTTTCTCCTTTGAGGCAGTGTAACCTTTATTTTTGGGATGGATTTTATTCCTTTATTGTTTTATAAAAAGGGAGGGGAGAGGAAGAGCGGATACTTTGATTACAAATGAACTTTGGATTCATTTAAATCATTTTTTTTTATCGATGGACCACTCTGCTCATAGAGTAGACCTAACAGACTGAAATGCAGAGATGTCACAACCTTGTAAGATTGATTAGCTATTGATGCAAATTCTACTGAGAAGGACGGACATTGAAAAGTTGAAGCTAATTATGATCTCAAGAGTGCCATAGAAAAGAAGAAGAGGAAAACTGCATCAAGGAAAGATAATGAAAAAAGATAGCTTTATAGAAATGGATACTGCAAAACTCCAAATGTTAAAATTAAAAAAACCATGATACACCACCTCGTAAGAGAAAATGTTACTTCTTTTAGTTTCTTTTCAAAATGTTGTTTCATTTACATCGCAAATATTCTCATTATCACAAATTGGCATAAAACACTTTCATCATACAATATCATGATGTAGAGCTGCATGTTGCATGTTGTGGTGTGCGTTCCATATGACAGGAAACATACAAATACAAGGAGCTGGATGATGAACTGGATGAGGAGCTGCGTAATGAGATGTTTGCATTGGCACTTGCTGGTAAGACGGAGGCGGATGACTTGGATAGCAAGGTGAAAACACTCTTTCTAACGATTTTCAAAGTCTAAGGGTTTTAGCTTCTTTTGGTTTGGTTTTGCCTTTTTTTTCTTCTCCCTTTAATTTTATGAAAGATCATAATGTTAAAGTAAATTCATCTTCCTGGGAAATTGGAAACAAATAGTGGATGTCGTAAAGATCTTATTGCCTACATTTGAAGGTTCGGAGATCTATAGCAATGTGTATACAATTGGTCTATAGGGTTCAAAACTCCTCCTGATATTACTTAATGAAATTTATACATTTCATGACTGGTGATTCTACAGATGTAAAGATATTATTTAGATAAGGTTAAGGATAAGAGCTTCACATCATTATAAAGATCTTGTGTACTTCTTCAATGATGTAATCATAAGAGACATGGTTTATAAGAATTATAAGCCCACCATAGGTGAATCATGGGAAGGATGGATCCGTGGCAAAATCAAATTACTGTGTCATCGTTGAAGGAGAAGAATTGATAAGCTATTGATACAAAATGTTAATATCCATTGGGCTTCTTTTTTTTTTAGAGCTTATAAATCTAACAGTTTGGATTGAGCTTTAAGTTAATCTAAGAAAAGCACCTTTATGCATTGTGTTACAATTTGAGAGGTTTCAAAGGATTGCATGGCAGCATTGTTTAGTTAAATAAAATGAGTGTTTAACTCAAGTTTCCTTTTAAGACAAAAACTGCCCGGGGAATGTTGTAAAGAATTCATAGGCAATAGCAAAGAAGTAGAAGTAGGAAACAGAAAAATATCTTGCCTGTTTTCTGATCCCAGAAGGATGAAATATAGTTTATGGTTTCATTGAATGAAGGTAGATAGGTATGCGTGCAAATAGCAAGTGATAGAACTGTAGAAGAGGCTTATAGAGCTGACAAACTGAGTAATATTTGATTTGCAAAATTAGGGAACTATGTAGTTTGATTCTTAGATATAGACCCGTTAATTTCATTCATAAATAGGTATAAAGGTCAAGATGTTTCTTATTTTGTAACAATAAACAATATAGACTACATGTTATTCTTTTTTCTTTTTTTTTTTTTTCTTTTTTTTTTTTTGTTGTTGCCGTATTAAGTACATGTACCATTCTGTTTTGATAATTTATAAATCTGAGCATGTGATCGCAATATTCAGCCAAAGAAAATATTTCTTTTTGACAGCAGTTGCTTCAATTTGTCAGAGTGATTCAATGCATGACCAAGAGAAATGACTAACACTTTGTTCATGAATAGCAGAACAAAAAAAATAGCAGAAATGAAAGAAAATGATTCTTTCTTTCCTTTGCTTATTCATGGAGGTTGAATAGATTAGGCACACCTGCAACTTATTGATTATTTTAATTTCTCAATTTAAAGCACTGCGCATGCTAGCCGACAATCTGCCAGCATTGGACATTTTAAGTTGCTAGCGTAAAGATTTTGTTGCTTTTCTCCTGGCACATTCCATTTCTTTTTATTTCTTTGTTTGAATAGTAGGTTGGGGATGTGTCAATACAGTAAATGTTCAACTAGTTGAGTTTATGATATTCAAATAGATGGGACCTCTCTCAGCATTTGTCAGTCTTTGACAGATGTATATGTGTGCTATGAATTTTTACATTATTGCACTCTTGATACACTTTATTTCTCATTTTCTCTGTATTTTTCTGCAATTTTACATTATTATATCTTGTGGCGTTATTTACATTTTAAATTGATAATAAGGGATTGAGGGTGGTTGATATTTATTTGAGTAGAAGACCTATGAATGGAGATCTAATTTTTTGTAAGAGGGTTAGAATGAAATTTTATTGTTTGATTTGATTATCACAAACGGTATTTGCTGTTGACAAAACGCTAACCATAAAATGTCCTACTAAAGTAATTAAATGTTCGAATGAGTTGATAATTTCTCACCATTTTGCGAAATCATTATCCTTGAAAGTGATTTCCAACTAATAATAATCAAAGCTGAGTTACTTTTTTACAACTTTTTCTAATTCTTCTTTTGTTTCTGGCCATTTCATAATGTTCTTTACTTTCATCACTTGTTTCTTTTCTGCATCAACTTTTCTTTGTTGCCAGCATTTTCATTACGGTTTGGCTATTTTACTCATTTATTATTATTCTTTATCATTCGATTCAATTGCAATTTTGCCTCTGCTTTAAATTCTTCAATGATTTTTTCATGAGTTGTGTTCTATGCTTGTAAAGTGAGTGATGCCAAATGAATGATATGTCGCCATTCATTAGAAGATGATATTATAATTCGTATAATAAACAAATAAGAGATTTTCATCTCATTGGATCATTAATGAGAAAAATATTAAGATCTATATCCATAATTGTTTGCTTAGCCTCTCGGAGCTCATGTGATTTGATTTTTCTTGAAATTCCATTGAGAGTAAAGGGCAGGCAGGGTTAGTGGTGGGATGGATTTTTACCAATTAAATTACAAATGTGAATTCTCTCTCTGACCGAAATATATTCTCTGAGATAGCCAACAGCCTCTGCCTGCAAGTATCCCTTTTATTTGACCTTAACTGAGTTAATACTTCATTATCAGAGATTGGGTGCATATTATAAATAAATGAAACGGTTTTCTGAGGATAAATAATGTCTTGCCTGTGTGAGATAATGAGATGATTATGGATTAAGTTAATTCAGCTGTTTATCTCTTGTGTGGTCACCTAAAAATATTTTTATGGGATGGTGGGGGAAGGGGGTTGGGCAGAGGAAATAATGGAGAAAATTTGTCTAAATGTAAAATAAAACCTTTTCATAATGTTATTTTTTATCTATGCAATCTCTCTGGCATTTGCATCCAAAATTAAGTATATTCATTAAGTATAAAGAGAAACATACTGCGTTTTGGATGCAAATTGCAGCGCTATACTCTGCTGTAATGGTTGCTTTGAATTTCCAAGGTCTGTATAATCATTCTTAGTCAAATCATTGAGAGAGCAAATTCATTTCTTTTTCAGGAATCTCATCGCATAATTGATGAAGATGCTCTTATTCTCAGTGATGCCCTTGCCAGTGTGAACAAAGAATCAGAGGTACTTTCAAATTGATTTATACTTTTATACTAACTGGTCTGATGATTTTTTTCCAAATATATGAAATATTTGTCAGCCCAATGAAATGAATAAATAATTATAGAATTGAAGGTCTTTGTCATTGATAATCCTAAAAAAATTCATGAAATTTTACAAAGGAATTTTTTGGAACATAATTTCATTTCAGTTCATAACCAGTCCCCCTTAGTATAATGTTTTCTTTGATTGTATTGCTTTTTCATCATAGCTAATAATATAATAATTATAATAGTTGTTATTTAATTTTCCATTTTGCCAAAGCAATTTGATCATCAATTTACTCAGCATGTAATTTCATTTACAGACTAAAGAAGGATGTATAGAGCCTGAGTATTCTAGTGTTCCACAAGGCACAGGGCTACCAAGTTTCAGCTTCTGTGTCCGTCCACCAAGTGAAGAGCAATCTCGGTCGGAGGATACCGCAGGTAGAGTGAAGGAATCTGTCGATAGTTGGTATCACTTACTCTTGACATAGATGCATAGTTAATTCTAAAAAACAAAAATCACAAGCTGAAATTAGGCAATAAGCATTAAGGGAGAGTAAATTGATTATATTCTTCAGAAGCTTTTGCTTTCTTAAACGTGAGATTTGTAAATTTGTCAAAAGTTATATATGATTAAAATTAAAGCAATAGACAATCAATTTGTCTGAGTACTCTTGCCACTGTTGTATCTATAACTTTTCTTGTATAATTATTGAAGCATATTATAATTATGTTCTTCTTTAATTTTCAAGGTGTGTCGCCTATCAATGCATCCCTGACTATTGAAGGTATGGCATCATCTTGGTCATCCATGGACAGCAATAGACTAGCCGTCACACCTAGCATGACAGGAAGCTCTCCTAATTCAGAGAGAAGTGTGCGAATTTCCTCACCTCCTATTCGAAGAGCACCATCTCCATATCTCTTGAGCCTTCAAGGTCATCGTGGTGGTGCCCATCGTAGGCCTCTGGTCAAACAGTACAGCATGGATGTTGGTTCAGATCCATCATTGAATGTCATAAACACAAGTATACCTGACATGTGGGAAAAATTGAAAGAAAATCCCAAACCAGAGAACAACCCTAATCCCAACAACAACATGTCTATGTCCCAGCCATCACTTCGACTGAAAGACCTCAGGACAGGTTCAACTGACAGCAAGCCCGGCTCTCTTGATTCCAAGGAAATTGTCATCTCAGGAGAGCGCATGCCTGCCAGGGAGAGGATAAAGCATAAATTGTTACGAAGTCGAAGTAGTGGTGCAAAGTACAGTCGTTTTAGAGATAAATATAAGCAGAGCAACCTGAGGAAAACTGAAGCTCAACATAGCTCTGACACTAGTTTATCAAAGGACAAGACGAAAAACCCAAACCAAACAGGAAGCAATGAAACTGGATCCGACATGGATGATTCACCATTTAGTGACTGGGGAAGTGAGGAAGCGGCGTGTGATGAGGAAGTGAAGATGATAACAGGAGGTACAGAAGATGAAGAGGATGATATTCGTCCAACGCTCTCTCCATATGCATCAGAAGACAGAGAAAATTATATGCCAGCTTCAAACAACCGAAATATACTTGAATCAGCTGGATCAAGTAGTCAGTCAACCACACGGGCCGATAGCACGCCACGGGCCCGAAGTTCGCATCCAAAATGCAAAAGCCCAATGCCCCCACCATTGAAATCAACTCGCAATCCAGGTATTGACAACACTAGTTTTGAATTAGGGGAAGAAATGCATCTGCCACCATGCTGCAAGGCAAGGGAGGCAGTGGCGGTCAGACGCAGTAATTCCTTTAGTCCATCCAAACATGTACCAAAAGCTTTCAGTCCTCCAATGGCCCTCTCACCACGATCAGATAGGTCCCTCAGTCCAGCACCATTTGTATATAGAGAGCACACTCCCGTGTCTCCTCTGGCATTGCCCCCATCTCCACTGGCTCTAGAGGACAGTGCCTATAAGATCAGAACTCCGGAGGGCAGCATCAGAGAGTCCGTAAGTCCTGCACCGTCCACCAAGATGCTCACCGTTCCATCCCCTCATTCCATTAATCCCCATCTGAGAACGCCATCTCCTACGCCACCAAAGCAGGTCCACCTGGCCCCTCCATCTATAGAATGTGTCAATCCCCGTCGTTCTCCCATAGGTTCCCCAGCTCCTCTCCGTCGCCAACTCACCTTAACTCGTTCATCTGCTATTGATCATGACCCAGGCGTACCCACACGCCGCAGCATTCCACACACATTGTCAGTAGATAGCGCTTTTTTGGCACCCCCTGGCCTCCCACAGTCGTACTCTATCAACGATCCTTTCATCGAACTGCACGGAGGATGCAGGGCAGCCTCACCTCTCCCCTCCCCAAGGAACTCCCAACAAACTCTTCCTGGTATGTTCACAAGATCAGCTTCACCTTCTTTAAATGCACAGCCACAACATCCACCTCATCAAACATTGTCCTCACCACATGCATCTTCACCACCATCAAATTCATCCAAGCAACAACAACGACAGCAACAACAACCACACCGCCAGAGTTCCATTCAACAACAACCACCATCATTGCAGGTACCTGAAGTGTCATGTGATAATGTTTCAGTGTCTCAAACCGAGACATCATCCCCACCTCAGGTTGTGTCATCTGGTTTAACAGCCATGCAACAAGAAGTGGTTGAAGCCACAGAACGGGTAGAAAAGACAGATTCCTCTGAGAAAGAAGAGGAAAAAGACAATGTTGTCAATACAGGTGCCAGCGCTGAGCTTAAAACCACAAACGCTGAGGATGAAAAATTGTGAAACTGTTGGAGAATTATTTATTTGACTTAAATGTTTATAATAATTTTCTGCATGTATGAAAAAAATTAAAAATTGTATTTCTCCTATTTATTTTCTTAATAATAGTGTATGAATAACTTTGGTGATATCTCAGATCCATGCACTATCATAAAATATATTTTAAACAATCACCCATTCTCCTTCATTTCATTTCATTCATGTCAAATTTACTCAGTAATAATCACTTTGTATTGATAAGTGCATCTTAATCATCTTATTGATTGAGTTATCATCAAAATTTTGAACATACCAGGGTTCAAGCCTTTCTCAGACTCAGAATGGTCAGCTTATCTCAATGTAATCAAATTAGATTTGGAAGGCAAAATAATACACTACTAAAATCAAGAGGATCTAATGATTTATTTTCATCAACCAACTTATTTATAAGCATCTACATTCAAACAATTTTTTTACTATGCTGAAATATAAAAAGCTATCAGAAGTTTTCTTTAATCATTTAGCACTTTTTAAAAAGACATTAAAAATTCATAGCGTGAAAATATTTATCTTACTGCATTTTAGAGACTTGTTGTCTAATAATTATATTATTCACATCAGGAAAAACAATGTTTACAATTATCTCATGACATTTCTTACATCTGCTTTCAAAGGCTAAATGCAAGTATTTTTCTTAAGAGTTTTCCTAGATCTTCTCACCTTTTTGAGAAGGAATGACAAAGTGCTAGATTTAATTGTTACCATCTCTCATTCTCAAAAACGTGATATAGTGGTAGTTGTTTCTTTATAACCATTGCATTTCAATAAAGGTAATAAAACACTAAACAAGTATAAAAATAGTGACACACACGAACAATTCTTTGGAAATTGGGGCTTCTTGGATTATTATTTTTCTCTAATAGGAAGTGCAGAGATCCTTTTTGACGCCATTTACGTAGTGTAGATACATATTCTGAGAGACAAGTTTACATGATCGTTTAATAATCCATTCCATTAGTGTTACCATAATAATAGTTATAGAGTTTTACCATGTTTTTGACACATTATTCATTGGCTGTAATTGCAATGATTGAAATATAAAGGGTCTTGTGGTATACATAAGGATTTCTATGATTGTGTTAAATATTTCAATGCTTTTAAATTGTGATTTTTCTTTTTATTTAGATATATTTTATTCTAAGTAAACAGACCAATCAAAATTATGATAAATTCACTGCAGCTGACAACTTACAATACAAAGATAATCAACGACCAAGAAGAAAATTAGAAACCTATATCTCTAGGAATTGATAACGAGATTGTCCCAAGCAATACAATGATTTAGAAATATCAAAATTTTAACATAAGGTCGAGTATATTTTCATTTGGTTTTATCAAATTTCTTCAGATACCTTCACCTACAACTTTTTCTGACATGATCTAACATGACACTAGATAAATATTGGATACGATGAATAGATAATTTTAGACAATCAAACTCCAGCAAGATTAATTACGATGTTATCTCAGCAGATTTATCAAGATGATTTCTCATTGTTCCTTGGGGAAAAAAAGGAAATTAAGGACAGAAATCTGAAGAAAGTTAAAGAACTTATGAAATCCTAGATTTGAAATCTTAAAATTCTTGAAAATAAATAAGAAGTAGTGAAAAGATTATTAAAAGAAGCAAAGATTGAATTCTGATGATGTAATTCATGAGAAATAACTATTTGAAGAAATGAAAATCCTCTCTCATGTTCAAAGCATTAAAAATGTTAACATTTCCTCTTAGCATCATCTAGGAGTTCTCCATGTCATTTCCATTTTAACTCTTATCCCCCTTTAAGTACATTTTTGGGCTGTTTTAAAAGTATGTAAAATGTTTCTGTGAGCAAAAGACTCAACTAACTTGTACCCTGACAGCAGCTGCTATTTGTATATAAATCTGTACCAAAGCAACGATTTGTTCTTTCTTTCCTGAGACTCCCTTGATCTGTCCTTCTCATTCATTTTGGAAAAAAACAAAAAATGTGATATTTCTCTCTCACAATGCTCTGGAGAAGAGAATGATTGTTTATGAATATTTAATGAATCCATGATTTGATGATGAGACTAACTGCATTCTCCATAATATCTGCTACTGACTCTGTATGTATGTCAGATTCTGATAAGTTGCATTAAGTTATAAAGATTTCACCTTTGGCACTTGAGAGTTCTTTCATGGTTGTGATTGCTTAGCAGCATTGGTGTTCAAAGAGTTATAACGGTAAACGCACATCACTAAGTCTGATTTTAGATTTCCCCCCCCCCTCCCCTCCCCCTCCCCAGTCTCATAATCCCATCCTCTTTATAAATAATGATTGTGGAGCTTTGGAAAGTATCACAAGTTGCACACTATTTTTAATTTCAAAACACAAATTATGCACTGTGTATACGAATTTAATGTGTCCTTCATTTCATTATCATCCAATTTTGTTACACCGTAAGTCATCATTGATTACCTTTATGATTGTACATACTTAAAAGCATAATTTATGCATAGACTTTATAACTGACATTAATTTGTTTACGATATGCCAGCAATTATCCTATGTGATTATTTTTGCCACAACTGTATGTTTATAAAAAACACTAAATTTTATTTGCTTCATTTAATGATACAAGTGTCTTCAGTTATACAAATGTGAATCAGGTGAAAATTCTACATAATTGGTTGTCACCCAGCCAAAGTTCATATTTTAATTTTTTAACCCTACCTGCCTCCTTTTTCCTGATTGTCAAATCCGCTTTCTTTTTTCACCAACTGGATATTTTCAATCTTGTAAATAGTCATATTTATTAGTTTTGTGAATAGCGTCTTTGAGTCACCTCTCATCTCTTACTTTCTTTTTCTTTTTTCTTTCACTTTTTTTTTTTTTTTTTTATTTTTCTTCATTCTGATTTATCATTTTTCTTTCACTTTTCCCCACTCACAATAAACATCACTCATTTCCCTTTCAAGATTTGCTATTTTGGTCATTTATTCATTACTATGGCGACTGTTTGGCTTAACTTGATATCGCCACAATTGTTTGATTCATTCATAATAAAGTAGAAACTCTCATTGTGAGAACTAGGAACTTTTAAGAGAAATAACTTAAACATAATGGAAACCAAACGAGAAATTTGGAATGATATCTACGCTATAATACTGTTATTTAACAAATGAGATATATCTTTTCAGCAGCTATTTCCTTCCTCCTGGCAATTTAGCTCTTTAGATCATAATAAAACATGATTCAAAGGACATCCAAATTAAAGCGCTATTGTGATTTGTTAATTCTTCAATTACCTTAAATAGACACAAACTCTTATTCACTTCTATTCAAAACATTACATAAATAATAATATTGAATGATGTTATGATTTATTCAAAATTATCCTATGATGATAATGATTAATAAAGGACTGGAGTTCATCTTTCTACACATTGTTTTCTTCTTCTCTGTTTATATATCATAAGATGCGGTATTCATTGACTTTTAGGTAGTATACAGTTCCAGCATTATCTTTATTGTTTTTAGTTTTTATCTGCTTCAATGGTAAGGATGGGGAAGGAACGGAGAGGGGAGGGCTTGTGTAAATTTTTTTAATTTTTAATGTGATCCCCCTTGATTACTTTCGTCTTTCAATTCACCTCACTCTGTATCTCTTTTCCCATTGGGGAAAAATCCAAAAGCCATTTTGAAATATAGCAATAGATAGATATGAAATAAATTGCTTAAAATGGGTCTTTACTTAAAAACACCTTTCACGCATTATTTTCTATATTGTCAAGCACCACCAAACGTTTTGGTTTAATGTTTATCTTGATTTAGTTGATCTTCAAATTTCTTAGAGAGCTGCTAATTTCCCATTTCTCTTTCCTCCTTTTCTCCTGAGCTGATCTTGATCTTTGGTTGTTATTGAACCGAGTTTTTTTGTTATTTTTGTTTTTAAATATTTCTGCTTTGCACTTCTATTTAGAGCTCACCTCCAGCTGCCTGTTCAATGTTACCATCCTGGCACCAATTCTAGCCACTCATGTATATATTAAGATGTGATAATATATATATGGACGTATCCTAAATATTATTTTAAAAATTGTTCTACACTCACCCTTATGCCTTGAGCAACTTTAAATATACTGCTTCTCACTGGTTGTTGTTGGTTTTGTAAGGAAAGGTTGCTTGACCATCCTTATTTCAACTACGTTATTTGGTTTCCCTCGACAATATTTTTTACCTCTCTATTTCTATCTCAAATAAATCATCAAACTTAAGATTAGATTTTCAGTTTTGAAATGTTGAAAAATATGCTAGAAATTCATATCAACTACTTACAGAAACAAAACCTAAGTAAGAATTTTATCAAAAAATTAAATTATAAAATTCCTTTAGCTGAAGTTTTGGCTTTGAGATATCTTCAATTTGAATGCTACAATACATTATTTTATATTATCATTTTTATTGACATACACAATCAAATCAGAAAGTATTCATTGTTTCTTCAGCAAATATTCCTTTGAGTAAAAATGAATTATAAGTGTTGTTTTTGCTTTGTTATATTTTTGATGAGAGGTTAAGATAATATGATGTATGGCATAAAATGGGAGTGGGGGTGATTTTGTAATAAAAATAAAAATAAGGATGGTGGGAGGGAAGTCAGCTGATAGGAAGGCATGTGATTTCCAGATCACTTTAGGTTACTTCATATATTTTTTTGTCATTTAGGAATTGGGAGGAAGAAATGGGTTATGAGGTCGAAGGACCCTCGGTAAATTCTTTTATTTCAACAATTTTGTGGCTTTGTTTTATGTTCTTTTATTTTTTCATCACCGTTCTGCATTGTTGAATAATCATAGCTAAGATGATGTCACATCAAATGGATTTTCATATAACTTTATTTCTCATTGCAATATTTTGCCCAATGACGTATTGGTAATGATTTCTAGTTCTATACATAATAAAATTTTAAAAAATATTACACATTGCTTAAATTTGACACAAATTCTTGTTGAAGATGATGTTGAGCTATACTTATTCGTCATGACTTATCGTTGTTGTTAATACATGTAATATTATTATTATTATTATTATTATTATTATTATTATTATTATTATTATTATTATTATTATTATTATTATTAT
>JASKDV010185602.1:0-10000 GCA_032466395.1 Aegires albopunctatus
GAGAGAGAGAGAGAGAGAGAGAGAGAGAGAGAGAGAGAGAGAGAGAGAGATAGAGACAGACAGACAGACAGACAGACCTAGCATCCAGAGTTGCACCTTTTTCTCCATGCAACAGTAAACTTTACTGTCAGACCCAGAGGTGGCAGGTTGAGTTTCCGTTGAGTTTCCGGTTTGGAAACATACTCGGTTCTTGGGAAAGACCCTCTATATTCATTATGGTAAGTTGTTTTATTTAGAGACAAGATCCACCTCATAATATATTATTATAAAGACATATTTGTGGATTTAAACATCACTATCATTACTGTCAACACTATTATTTTGAACATGCTTTGTTCCACGTAATGTTATGCAGGTAAGTTCAAACTAAATTTGGAATGAAAAATATGCCTAACTCCCCGTAAAGAACAATGAAGAATACAATATAATTTAGTGGATACTGTGCGAAAATAAATAGAATAAGAAGTTGTATTTATTCACTTATTAGGCTATAAAGAATGGCCACAATATCCATTCATTGTTAGTTTCTTTTAATTTAGTACATATATTCTCATCATCGCGATGAGTCAGCTTCTAAGGTACCTTTATGATTCCATGAATAGTTGTCATTCATAAGCTATGAGTATAAGAGATACTAGTAAATGAGTCATTTGTTTGTTTTCTCAATAATCTCAATCCAACATGGCCGCTATGTCAAATTGACTTGAACAGAATATAACGTAAAAATAGTATGTAACTTAGTAGAATATTCCTTTTCTAGTGTGACTAATGCTCAATGTCACTTTAATGTTTTGTTCTCCAATCATCCTCATTATTGTCACATGTTAGTGTTAGTTGTGACGTCACAATTTACGTGACTAAACATATGGCACTAACACAAGAAAATGTTTCAGCAGTGAATAATAGCAGTAAAGAGCAACTCACTATGTCTATTATGACCTTTCAGTGGTGTCTGTAAAGTTCTTATGACATCATTATGCGTCATTCTTCAATACTATTCTATAAATAGCACCATGAAAATTTCTTGTAACAGTCATTGGCCTGGAGATTTTCCCGATTTTCATGGCGAGACGTGGAACAAGCATTACATTAACCCTGCTGGCCTAATCTCCCATAAATCTGTCATCGAATCTCCCATCTGCTGTCATTGGTTTTATTGCAGGACCAAGACGATTTACAACTTACTCTAGATTTGGTCATCTTGGCATATTGATTGTATATGTAGGGTTTATACGGTCTTCTACCATCAACTACTGTCTCTGATTATATTCCATTATGCACTCCTCAAGAAGAAATGGTTTTTAAATTTATCATTCAGTAGTGAATGCCGCCATGTCTGTTAGGGACGCCCTCTATTCTTTTAGATTTTTAGTCTTGCGGTTTCCATTTCAGTTTTCAGGCCCCGGGAATGTTATCATCAGACTTTCTTGGGCCGTTACCAGGAGCGATGGAAATAAATTGTGATATAGTTACTGTTTCCATGGCAACGAGTACACCATGACCTGCAGCTGTCGTTAAAACAAAAATGCCGTTTGATTTCGATCTCAAAGTCAAACCTAACAGTATAATATTATATGGCCGATCTACGTCTAATTTTAGGTTTTTTTACATTCATGTATTTAGAAATGAGTGACACTCTGCCCCATTTACCTCGCGGCTCATCTCAGCTGTGAACAACAACAACGTGGCCGATAAGACATCGTTGTCCGTGCACGAAATACGAAACATGTGCCCGCCGTTGTAAGACGTATTGTCCAATGCGTCAGGGAAGTAAGAATATTATAGTCACTGTAGAGTGTCTTGAGTACTATCGTGCTTCGTCAATTTAATCGCATTATTATCTCTATATCATGCCATACAGGCCAAACATCAAACAGTGGTTTAAGATCCTCACATGATCCAACAAAATTATATGTACCACGCAGAAAACTAAAAACAGTAGGCCCAAAAGCCTTAGAGAGATAGAAAGTTCTGATAGTTTTAAAAGAAAACTGAAAACTTTTCTCTTTGATATCGTGTAATCAGAGGTGTGAGAGATCCATCTAATCTAATCTAATGTCAGAATATGTTAAATACGTCTTTTATTTCTATAGTAATTTCTATGTGTGTGCTGTGCATTATAACGTATTTCATTGTTAAATTTTAAAGTGCCCTGAGCTTGATTATTATCGGGATGTTGGCGCTATATCAAGAATTGTTTATTATTTATTATTATTAAATACGTGGAAGGGTTCTACAACTTTTTTTCCTTTTTAATGCATTTCGCGATTTAATCATAATATCGATATGCAAGTTTCAAGTTTCAAGTTTACCTTTAGGCCAACTGGCCAATGAACAACACATTATTCAACACATTTTTAAATAGATACATTAGTAAAGAATTTACAAAAAATAACTTAATTAATAATTACATCAATAAATCAACAAATCGATACGTAAATAAATAAATAATAAATGAGTAAACAAGAAATATATGTATAATGTGACCGATGAGTTTACCTACACACAAGTTTATAATATATTACTCCACTGTCATTACCATCACACACCATTACAATGTGTATAATGTTATAAAATATCATCTTACAAACCATACATTTAACATTGTATCACACCTATACGTATCTTCATGTCTCATATCTTCACGCTAACCATACCATAATACATATTTTATTTTACCAATTATGTATTAGCATATATTATCATATCATAATGCATATCATTACGTATTATGCTTACATATTATCAATATATCATAACATATCATAAATATATCCTGCAAATTATAGTATTGTATTACGCGTATAACGAATTTTTTGTGTTCGACTTATACCCTCTAGGGCATGATTCACCCAATTCTAGTATTTCATTTTTTGTCTTCGACTAATACCCTCTAGGGCATGATTCACCCAATTCTAGTATTTCATTTTTTGTGTTCGACTTATACCCTCTAGGGCATGATTCACCCAATTCTAGTATTTCATTTTTTGTGTTCGACTAATACCCTCTAGGGCATGATTCACCCAATTCTAGTATTTCATTTTCAATTTTCATAATTGGAGGCGTCAGTCAGTGGCCTAGTGGTTATCACAGTTTGAACACGAGAACCTCCAGCGGTTCCACTCACTGACACCGTTTGGCTGGATGACTTGGTGGGATTGTATGCCGCTAGACAATTTTCTCGATAAGCTCTGGTTGTTATGTCCTTAAGTAAAACAATGTGTCCCATTTACCTCACTCGACTCAGGTGTGAACGTTGTCCGGTCCAAAATTGTATCTGCCAGTCTTGTCCTGTGAGTTCTGTGTTGCTGTCGATCAGCGTAAGCGATACGTGATTGTAAAGTTAAGCATTAAGCGCTAATAAGTGGTCACTTTTTAACCTTTTTCCTTTATAAGGCTATGAAAGTGGATTATATTATTTTGCAGTGTTGTTATCCTCTCCGGTAATAACCCATTCATTTTATCTCATTACCTCTGACGAACACGTAAACAATGAAATCCATCATACTATTAAAAATTGTACTTTGTCGTCTGCACACATCCATCACACTTTCACAATATCAAATCTCAAGGTATAATGTGGTTTCATTAATACTTTTATCACCTCCCCCCCCCCCCCCCCCTTTCCCCTCTTTCGTTTATCGTTGGTTTTTTGTTTTGTTTTTTCATCAGAAAAGAAAAAGACCACTGACAAGAGATTCAACGCGTGTTTCTTGATCAATTGACAAACTGTATCTACTAGCTATGATTAAAACCCTGAAGACGCTAAACTGGAACGTTGCATTGTTGCGATTCTTATTATAGTAAATCTCTCTTCGTTTCAAACAGGGAGCTGAAAATGGAACTTTTCGAAATGAACTTTAGATCTAAACTAAGAATGTGAATCGTTATTAGCCGTCTCCCTTTAACCTCATTGCCTTACTTAACACTACAAATTGGAACGAAAGCCTGAAATCACTTGGTGTTTGCATATTGACACAGTCATTATCTTTCGCGGTATTTACCAAGTACCTTTTGTTACATGAATTGGATTTTAAAAGAAATAGTGTTACGATGCTCCCACGTTTTCTTTTTTCATAGCGGGATTTGAAACCACGATGCCATTCAGCTGAAGGGTGTTGATTGATAAATGCTGAGGAAGTGTTCTCTTGTTATATAATATAAAAATCATGCTTAAGCTCTAAGACTTTGTCAATGATGTTTCTTAACTTAATGGAAGCCTAGGCAATATGTCGTATAAACATCTCATTTTGATACCCTTTTACAGGGTCTTCCCGCCGTCCCTTTATTGTATCTTCTCTTCTCATGCATCGGGAGTACTGTAGTGGATGGAAAATGATAAATTTTTCAATCAAATTAAGTGAATCAAGTAATTAACATAAAGTATTAGAGATAGGTTACTATTAGGAATGTCTGTTTTCCACTGTAGGGGTGTCTCGCCGCTTCTCTGCAACTTTCCCAAACTCGTTACCTTATAATCAATATATTATTAAATTAATGCGTGCATTACATGTTCGCTCTTAATCTCTACGTTTTTCTAAATCCTTTCCTCGTCTCTTTACCTGCATCAATTAAACAAACGATCGATAGATAGATCAAAATAAATAAAATTTGGCCCTGATAGAGCATTGGTCACTTCCTTCTATAATTCATTTCCATCAGATTTCTTTTTTTTTTCCTTCCTATAATGTAGTATTATCTAGAAACATTTTATCCACGAATAATTAAAGTCACCCAATGTGTGAAATACAATAGTTATTCTACATACATTCCAACATTAAGTAAAGCTGTCATTTAATTAATTAAAATTGCATTATTGTTATCTCTTACAATTAAGATCATGGAAATATGGGCAGAAATGGGGCAGAATGTTTCCGCGTGAAAAAAATGAAGTTCTATGATTTTCGCTGGAATCGAATTCTAATTCTAATGTTGCATTCTCGTGTCTATTAAAGCGTCAGTAGCGAAAACTTTCCTATTTAAGCTTAATTTACTAAATTACTCTTTGCGCTTACTCGTCCACGACTTACAATTCATTCGAGCAACTAAGCAAGCAGAGCTAAAAATATGAACTTGTAGATTCTTTCTTCCTATAATTATGATAGGGAGGCTAACATTTTCAATTCTTCAATCCTCAAAAAGATGGAGAGGTTAAGTGTTAACGTCCTACACGAAGACTAAACATACACCAAAATATCAAATTTAACACTTCAAGGTCAAAACTACCATCCTAAACAGGGGAGCGGATAGCTCAGTGGTTAGGGCGCTCGACTACCACGCCAAAGGTCCCTGGTTCAAACCCGTGCAGGCGTGAATTTGAAATCCAAATCTTTTTCGGGTTTCCTTCTGCCCCCTTATCCTTAAGTTGCTAGGATATAGAGTGCCAAGTCCTATCTGAGACGGACTATAATATCGGAGGTCCCATGTGTATAATATACGCATGTAAAAGAACCATTGGCTGTTTACATGGCAGTCTAGGATAACCCTGATATCACCAAAGTAGTGGACATGGGTAAAATTCAATAACAATAACTCAATCGACTAATGTTATCGGCAATTCCTTGGTTGCCATCTTCATCATCTTCCCAACAACAACAATCACAGCATAATTATATAATAATAATCAACAACAACATTAACAACATTGATCATTATCCTTATCATTTTTTGATGATGATTCTCGTAATTTATTATCTTTGTTGCTTTATTAAGAGTCGACTTGAAGATATAAATAAAACTGAAATGTAAATAATATAATCTTGTGAACTAAAAGTAATTATAAATCATTGTGTATACAGCGACAACAACACGATTATTATTAACAAACAAACTGGTGGAAATAATAGTAATTGTAATTATTTCGATGCTAATAATGATGATGATGATAATAAGGATGATAATGATTATGGAGATGATATAATTGTTTTAGTCGTTTATGAAAAGATGAGGTTTAAAACTTTGATGATGATGATGATGTTGATTATGATGATGATGATGATGATGATGATGATGATGGAGATGATATAAATTTGTGTAGTCGTTTATGAAAAGATGAGGTTTAAAACTTTGCTGCAGCTGCTGATGATGATGATGATAACGTTGATGATGATGAAGATGTTGGTTGCGATTAGGATGACAAGAATAATGATAATGGTATTATAATTTTGTTGGCGGTGATCATAATGATAAAAACGATGGTGATGATACTATAATGACGTAAGACAACTTTTAAAATTCCTAACAGCTTCACGATATTATGGTAATTTATCGCAGCAGTGCCTGTACGCTACTTTGGAATTCTATGTTTTTAAACATCGTAACAAAGAAAAACTTTAAGCTTACAAACAGCGCAAACAAAGTACCCTGCGCAGATGATTACGTGCCACTTTACTGCTGCGAAAGGTACGTTGGGCATGGAAGCTCAATTATAAACCAAAACCTAACAACAGCAAAAGTCACGTGATGACAGTGACGTATCAGGGTATGGTGATTTATGCACGTGCAGTGGTTGGGCGCCACTTGGGATGGGTATAGTGTTGGGGAGTAGGGGTATGGGTCTAAAGAGGGGGTGTTGTTTACGAGGAAGAGGGCCCGTGGGTAGATAATTCTTTATGTCACTGTCGAAACGGCACTTATATTGGTATCACAAGGTATGGAGGTGTATCACTAGAGAGCTTGTTTTGTGGATACTTTTTATATATTTTAATATAATATAACATATAATTGACGCAATGGAATAATATGGTGCATTTTGGATAATCGGTTAAGGCTGATTTTATTGTTTATAAATTATAATTCTATAGATGGAAACTAAATCAAAAGGCTGGATATTCAATATTTGCAATGAGCTCCTGTCCAGATGTGCCAATTTATAGCAAAGAACTCAAGAAAGAAGTCGCTTCTGAATGTACCAGAAAATAAAGGTGTGTGTGTGTGTGTTTGGGGGGGGGGGGGGTCTATTAAAGCCTACATCTCCGCTACAATGCAGTCTCAAAGACTTTACATCAGTTTTACGTCTTGAAATCCAATTCACTCGCATAATTTCTCAACTTCACGGTGTGTATGCAGTAGGTACTTTTCTATTTGAATACGGCCACAACCTTTAGTTATCTTATTATATATCCAAAATAGTTTGCTAGGAAAACATGAGCAAATGGAAGACTAAACGAATATGGGAATCAATCTCACAATCTTTCGATTACAGGGCAACTACACTTGCCATTGGACCTTGACATAACCTCTCTGTTGTCACGTTGGAGTGATAAAAGACAAGAAACATGACGAATGGATACTAGATCTAGATCCCACAGGCTTATCTTGAAAAAGGCTGAAAAGTGTACGTACTCGTACGTTGTACATGAAAACTCAAACCGTCACTTCGTTCACTGACAGTTTTCACCTGGCAAAAGTAACATCATAATCTGTCGTGAGCGAAATTAAATAAATGAAATAAATAAATAAATAAATACAAATTAATGAATAATGAAATAAATCAATAAATACAAATTAATTAATGATAAAATAAATTAATAAATACAAATTAATGAACAATAAAATAAATAAATAAACATAAATTAATGAATAATAAAATAAATAAATAAATACAAATAAATGAATGATAAAATATATAAATAAATACAAATTAATGAATAATAAAATAAATAAATAAATACAAATTAATGAATAATAAAATAAATAAAAAATAGATATAAATTAATGAATAATGAAATAAATAAATAAATACAAATTAATGAATGATAAAATGTATTAATAAATACAAATTAATGAATAATAATATAAATAAATAAATACAAATTAATATTTAAAAAATATAGAATTACGATATATATCGCAGTTGATAGTGTCCGTATTCACTTGTTAGAAATCTTGCGAGATTACGATTTAAATTCTGATTACACTGAATCTTAATGAACATCAAAATGTATGTCACACATTTCCTGGTGGTTCCAAAACAGTCAATGCGATACTCAAGTACTGAGTAACGCTTTGAAAGCAGTTCATCTGGAGTTTACATTAGCGTCTAAAAGATAACAATAACCATGATTAAGGTTGCGTTTACGCTGACGCCATTTTTTCGTGTGGTCAGACAAAATAATAGTTATTAATCATAGTAAAAACGGTGAGCCCGATTATGCTGACGCCCTACGTCATGACCCGAAAACCGACAGAAAGTTGCAAGTTGCGCGGTAGAATTGTTTTATCCACTCTGACCAGCGGCTGCCGTCGGGGGCAGAGGACGTAACCCCAGCTCGTTGTCTCTACTAGATTTTTGCCGCTTTTCCGTGCCAAAATCTATAAATAGATCTACTCAATACTGAACCCAAGGTCTTGTTTCCGTGTGGCAACACTCAAAATGGTGTGTGTGTGTGTGTGTGTGTGTGTAGTGGCACTCTGTCAACACAGATAGGCCTGAGCCTACTTATTATCTGTTTCTATATTGTAGCACTTGAAACTATTAAGGTCACACTAGATCTAGATCTAGTCCTATTCGTATGCTTAGAGCAATCAAGCAGTAAAAGTATAAAATCCGGTTCCTAACTAGATTTAGATCTAGATCTAGAATCCAAATTTGACATTTGAATACCAACGCCACTTCTAATAATAAACAACAATAGAATAACGACATCAGTTAAGTAAGTTTATGTATATTGTTCATGCAATCTAAGGACCGTAAAAATACCCCCGAAGACCGTCTTTACGGGACTGTAAAAATAGCCCTGAGAACTATCTTTACGGGACTGTAAAAATAGCCCTGAGAATTATATTTACGGGACCGTAAAATTAGCTACTGCGATAAATAAAATCTAATTTTTCTATAAAAATGTTATTATTTACAATTGCTGATAAATATATAAAATCATTCATTAGATTCTGAATAAAACTATTGCTTCTTAAATTATTTGACAGTCTCAGAGCCTGAGGGTAACTGCTGTTTAAAAACGCCCTTCGATGTCCTTCCACGATAGAGGCAAAGGAACGCTGTAAGAGAATAAATTGATAAGATAAGACAAACGCTGTTATCCAAATGGATAGTTGACTTGGATTACATGGTATAACAATAAGTTCAATAATAAATAGACATAGCATGAATTCAAATTCTGTTGTCGTACATGGTGTTTATTTTGCCTTTGACAATTTTAAGAGAAATAGACGGGTTTTTCTTTTTCTAGTGTGAATACATCAGGCTAAATTTTATGAGCGTTCCTACACTTGCTTATTCTATACTTCTAAAGAAAGGGAATTTAATGCGGACTTTTCATTATCGAATATCAAGCCATCTGATGAAGCACAAATATGACTGTTATTCCTAGTAATTTAATATAATTTATATATAATTTTTATAATTTAAACATATAATACACCATCTACGTATTATATTGATACTACAAGATACCTGTTGTATTATAAAATGTGAATTTTGTTTTGAATAAATAAAGCGTAATTGCATGTATGAAAGTCACCATAACATGGCATGTCGCGTCTTTTCAATGTATTATCATAATATAACTAGCAGAGTATAGATTTTTGCTTGTTTCTTTTTTTTTTTTTCGGATAACTCTCTACTAAGTTTTATACATTGAAAATGAAAACTTATCGTTACTTTTAATTGCATCCGTTATTTTCACAGTTGACGTGCAGTGCTTTGATTCGCAGACGTTCCTCTCCGGCGTCAATCGGGGCGTTTATTAACTTCAAAAACAAAGTGTCTAAGATATTGCTTTGATTTCAGTTCTATTCTTAGCTTTCATCGCATTCAAAATGTACAGACAAATAAAAAAAAAAAAAATTTAATTTTTGTGTTTATCTTTCTCAGGAACGTACAACAGTGGTGCATCTTTGTGCCCTCTATTGTCGAACGTGCACATTTCTCGAGCATTTCGTTTCACCAAATTTATCACAAGCAGGTAAAAGTTTTCGCGTGAAAGTCTTCTTTGTATCTTCTGCTTTCATCAGCTTTGATTGGCAGTTTACGAAACGT
>JASKDV010185613.1:7061-21384 GCA_032466395.1 Aegires albopunctatus
CCCCCCCCCCCCCCCCCCCCCCCCCCCCCCCCCACAGCAGAAAGCTGGTATGTCCTGCATTTTGTGAATCACAAGATATCTTAAATTTCTAAATACCAGGACTATGATGATGATGATAATGTACAGCATTTGTCTAGCACATGTCCAAAAATTGAATGATACTTGTTGCTTTTTTATTGAATTTGTTTTCGTTTGAAGGCCTGGCAATTTTATCTTTAAAGAAGGAAAATATGAAAATAAAGTGCTTCATTTTATTTTTGCTATTTTTCAAAGGTAGCAACATCAGTATTAATATTTAATGAAATGTTGATGATGTAGAATTTGCATCAGAAAGTCTTGTCATTTATAAAAAATAATAATCTGGTGTTTTTATCATCATCTTCATCCAATGTTTGCATTAGCTTTTACTTTTATTCATGTCAATTAATTTAGATTTATTACCTCAATGTTTCATTGCTTTGTTCATATTTTGTATAGATTTATATCATGATTGTGATAATTATTTTTCCTTCATCCATCTTTAGAAATTATACAACCAATGAAATTGATGGCCATGTTATTTATGTTCCAAAATCTTTTTTTTCACTGAGTCCCCAAAGAATTTCCACAATTGGACCCAAACATTTTTTGGGTTTTCTCTGACCTTTAAAAAGAGATATAAAAGATGAAAGACTTTCAACTTTTATAACTTTTTCTAACTCCAAGTAATTGATCTATACACAACTTCTCCATGTTGCCTAACTCATTCCTAATTAAACTTTGCATAACTTATTCATAGTTCAAAAGGGTAATTTGTGAACAATGGTGATAATATCCTGAGCCAGAAAACAGACTTGGTTTCAAAATGCGTAGTTATGTCAAGTTGGAAAAATCAGCTTGGAGGACTCCAAAAAGTAAAGTTTACCTTGGTTATATTGTTACCCCATCTCAAATATGTCATTCACCATTCCTTGCCACGTTCCTCATACCGGTACATTTGTTTTATACTTTCCTTAATTTTACATTATAAATTTACATAGTCTGTTTTCATCAGCCAATGCCAGGTAGTGAAATGATGTTGTCTTGCTGTTTCTATAGTATAATACAATGTATAAGCTTTCGCAAATTGTAGCAATCGATAGTACTATCATGGTAGTACACATTTCTCTGTTTGACATTAGTGTCTTTTTCCTACTATAATTTATGATAATAACAATGATAATGGTATAACACTTGGGTCCTTGCTCTTAGCACTTTAGATACTAATAGTGATTGTAGCAAATAGTAGTTGTGATAGCATTTCTCTGTTTAACATTGGTGGCCTTCTCCCTACTATTTTCCTTTAAACTTGGGAATTTCACTGGGGATGTGAATCTAGATTTTCTGTGTGTCATAGCAATAACACGACGGAATGCAATTTATTTATGTCTGACTATACTATATATGACAATTTGATTGATTCCCTGCCAGGCTTGCACTTGCAGTAATATCATGTGTATTTTCACATTTTACTTGTACTTCATCATTGTTTTTATATTTTTTGCATTTACAAAAATGAGACTGACCATTGACATGATAATATTTAGATGTTTTTGTTTTCATTTCATTTCTTTTAATGCCATGTGGTGTTAATCAAATGATATTGTCAACAAGAAAGGCAATAGCAATGACAGGTTGTGATGACAATGTCATGTGTGTCATAAGCCAAGAAAAAATTGTAACTTTATTTCTGTGTTATTCGAGTGACTGATTATGATTAAATCATTTTTATATTGCAATTCTTATGAATCTTTAGCGTAGTGGGTGTGTTTATGCGTGTGAGTTTAAGATGTCTGGATGGCATAATATGTTCATTCTAACTTTACTAAACTTTTTTGTAAAATTACTCCAATGATTATTTTCCATGAAAACAAATGACTGAAGTAATTTGGTATGTATAGGGAAGAAGAGGGAGAGAAATGGTGAAAGGAAAACCATAGAAAAAAATATACTATGAGAGTCAAATTTGAAGGAGAAATATTATGTGGATTTGTAAATGCGAACATCGTGGATTTTTTAAAAGTGTTCCATTCCCTCATCCCGTCATTTTAACTCTTTTCTTCCGTTCCTATATTTATCACTCACGTTGATATAAATAAAAATTCTGTACCATATCATAACTGATGGTATACATCATAATCCATTTTTAATGTTCATAAACGACTGAATGTACAGATTAATGTGCTGGTAGATGTTTTGGAAGTCAGGTGATATATTAGTGCAGATGAAACAGAAATTTAAGTCAAATAATTTAACATTTTTAATGAATTCTTTTGCTTTACCTGAATTTATTAATCGAGCTCATTTCTACTTCTATTTTTCTTTCGACTTTACCCGTTATAGGTCGTCACAGTGGATCAACCTTCTCCAAATTGTCCAGTTCAACACATCCCTCTCTCGTAATCCAGTTGACACCATATCTTCCTTTATTCCGTCCATATACCAGTACCTTCTATTTGGTCTTCCTCAACTCCTCCTACCTACCTAGGATTTCTGCTTCTATTCAATTTTGAATAATACCTTTAGAAGCATTCTTTACCTAGCATATTGATATTAAATATTGAATTTGTAGCATCAAAGTAATACTATAGCTCCAATCCCAAATATGTGGCACTGAATGCCATTCACAGTATTACTACATGTACTATTATTACCCAAAATCTGACTTGCACTTGCAGTGATTGGACTTGGAACATGGGAGAGGGCATAGGTGAGAACATAGTGACATCATCATAGCACATATTCTACAGGTTGTATTGTTATATTGAATGTTACTCTTGTCCACTACTTTGGTGATATCAGGGTTTTCCTAGACTACCTTGTAAACAGCTGAGGGTTCTTTTATGTGCATATATTATACACATGGCACCTCCGATATTATAGTCCGTCTCCGATAGGACTTGGCACTCTTATCCTAGCAACTTAAGGATAGTGGGCAGAAGGAAACCCGAAAAAAATGTGGATTTCAAATTCAAGCCTGCACGGGATTGAACCTGGGACCTTTGGCTTGGTAGGCAAGCGCCTCAACCACTGGGCTATCTGTTCCCCCTATTCTACATGTACTTCAATCGTTGATGGTATTTACATTATCATCCATTCCCAGTAAATTTAAATCCAGGTTTTTTCACTGTATAAATGACATGACTGTGATTGGATTTCATCTATCATTCATTTGACTCTCTCTAAATGCAAAATGCCATTTTCTTTTTTCTTGCATTTCCCAATGCTTATTATTTGAAAATTGTTTTTTTTTTTTATCAAACACCTAGCTTTGTGTTCCTTTTCCCTCCCATTTGGTTAAATCATTTTAAAATTACAAATTGTCAAAATGAAATTAAAACTGCATGTTGTGCTATACTATAAATGTAATTGGCTTGGTTATTAATTTTGAAGTTTTACTTTTTTGTAGCATTGTGATCGAGTGGTGATGGCCTTCCGGGGTGGTAGAAAGAAGTACAATAATATTTCCCTTTAAAAATTTCTCAATCTGTACCAAACACCGAATTTTATCTGATGAAGCGAATTTTCTATAAAAATCGTAAGATTTATAAGTTATAGCTTTTTTTGCTATACCGGTATCACATAAGAAGAAAAAACAAATGACATAGGCCAATAAAAGGTTAGCCTTGTGACAAAATATGACAAAGCTTTGCTACCGTACTAAGATAATGCTATTTGGTGCTGTGGTTGGGTAGTTAGCATGTTGACTTCCAATTTCTAATTGGAAGGCTCTTAACTGGATTAAACATTTCATCAAACATTTGAGTCCTTGGGAAATTCTCCTGGGTTTTTTCATTACACTCTAGTGTGAAGCAATTGTGGTATTATATGGTCTAAGTAGACATTTTGGCTGGTGATCAAATTTTGAAGGTTTGAATTCCAGCAGGGCTTGGTGTTGAGTCCCTGGGACTGCCTCTTACTCTTAACATACATTTTCCTCTCCACACTCTGTTCAATAAGTACCGGTTCTTGGCTATAGGTCGAGTCAAGATCTTGCCATTATGTCAGAGAGACATGCCTTACATTAGTTCACACCGCTGACTGAATGTGGCCCTAACAGATTGAGGATTTTGGAATGTAATGACCTGCCAGAGAACCTCTGTAAAGTGTATTGAGTTCATATAGAGGAAACACACAATATAAGAATGCTCTTTATATATTTTTATCTGTAAAGGTAGTGAAATATTTTAGACTGAATGCTAGCAGGAGATGGTTGATATAACATCTGCTAAATAAGTTGATGTTGAAAGCCTGCCAGAAAATTACAGTCAACAGAATTCAAACTGGGATAATTCAAGGTAGCCTTAAAATCTTAAGTATTTTCCTTCTTTGGCTTTGTTAAAAAATCTCAATTAATCCAAACTATTTGGATAATTTAAATTTTCACAGTATTAATGGTTGTTTAAGAGCATATAATATCCACCATTTATCAAATTGAGGCCCTGGTCATGGTAATAAAAGGATGACTTGTTCTTAATATTAAAGTATAATAGTTAATCAGTAGAACGCCAAACCTTGCAACTGTGGTCAAAATTCTGCCAGTCAGGTGGCCTAGGCCTAGCAATATCTGTCAAAGACTAGCAACTTCATGACACTTGGCCTAATCAGTAATTCCCAATTATTTCTCGATTGAAATCGTAATTTGAACCCAGGTGTCATCATATCCACCAAAGGAATTCAAATTAGGCTGGTTACACTGTTATTCTTGTAAAGTCAGTAGATTTATCAACAACTGATGTAGAAATCATTTTAAAATCTCATTAAAATCATCTGTATTTATCAAATTTTATCATCAGTTTTTAACTGAATGAGAACAAATTGAATTGGGTCATTCTCCAAATTGTTTTCCTTAGTTTCTTATAGCGTCGATCAAAATCTGCTATAATATCTTTATTGTGATTCTAACTTCACAGAGAGCAACTTCCTCAACAGATGGCATCATTGAGTTTTTTGTCTTACAATATAGACTCAGTAAATCAATCTTTCCATAATTTTGTCACCAAGCAAATTAATTGACTTAATTTGAATTAGGAAAAAGGAAAAATTTGCCTAAGATAAAGTAGCGTAAATGATAATAATTTGAATTAAATGACTTTCTAAATCCCTGCCATACATTGCTGTATATAACATTCAACAGTTGTTGTGCTACGAAGCCTATTTTGTGTAACAGAACATTTTATTCAATTAAATATTATGTCACATTTTGGAAATGAATTCTAGAGAATGACCCAATTATTTTTATTGTAAAAGTCAAAAGTAAAGAGACATTAAACATAATATGTGGGGTGTCATAATATACCAAATGATAAGAAATTTCAATGCGAGTATTATATTTACAAATTTATTTGATGGTTTTTGTATTCGTGAAAATTAACAATATTCAAGTCAGATCATAGTTGAGTACCAACAACAACAAAATAGTCATGAAAACAATCTAGTTGTTATAAGTTATAATACATATTCATGAGCTTGTCAAGATTAAGTGATTATTTAAAAAAAATATAAAAAAACAAGCTAAATTAATAGAAAACAATGAACGATGATTATAGGAAAAATAATGAAGTCGGACAGATATTAGTTATAAAAAAGACAAAAGACCAGAACTTATACTAAAAAACAGATCCTAATAAAAATGGAACAAAGTCAAAAATATTATGTCATTAACCATTTACATGATAATTGAAGGAGAGCTGTTATCATCATTATAAAAAAGTTTACATAATTGAAAGAAGAAAAAAAGAGGACACGCCTGATGGTTAATTTTAAATGTTTCTACTATTGTCAGAGAGAAAGAAGAATAAATAATGATATAGAATAGAGATATTTGGGAAAGAAAACATGAAAACTGGATATGAAATGATTCAATGATATATTATATGTACAAATAAGGCTGGTTTGTAATCAACATTTTGATTCATAAGAGAGAGACAGAGACAGAGAATGAGATGGATAAAGAGAGAGACTGAGGGGCAGAATCAGAGAGAGAGATGGGAGAGCATGCATAAAGCAACAGAAACAGTGACGGAAGACAATATATAAAAAAAGTCTCTGCTTTTTGATAGAACGTACATGGAATAAGTAAGAAAATATAATTGTCTTCAAAGAAGATAATTATTCATATTTCATACATCCACCATCTCTACTCCATGAACCTCAGCTATCTTGTTGTTGAAGTCATTGGCCAATTTCCATGGATTCAAGGTGACAGACTTGGTACTGTCATAGGTTTTATAGATTCCAACCAAACGGTCTGCCAGCTCAAACATGTTGTTGCGAAGAGAGATGATGATGAACTGGGCGTTCTTTGTTCGCTCCTGAATGTGATGTTAAAGAAGTAATACGTTAAAATCACTGGTCAAACTATTCCTGCAAAATCATATAATAAATATCATCTACAATTTCTATGATGCCAATTCCATATGACTATATGATAAAACCGTCACTAAACTTCGTTGTCAATGCAAAACTTTTGAAGCTAAAATTATGGGGAATATAGGGGAAAAGAGATAGGCCAGGTAGCTCAGTCAGTAGAGATATAGGCTGCTAAACTGCGAGCCCCGGGTTCAAACTCCCAGTCCCGGCAGATTTTTCTCGTGACCTTCCTGTCGACCCAGCAGTAAATGGGTAGCTAGATCTCTTGAGATCTGGCGAAAGTAAAATCGTCGTGGCAAGTAATGGCAAACTACTACACAAAGCTGTATGCTTCAAAAATTGGGACTCTACTCCTGATTTCCTCTACACTCAGTAATGAGTATGGGAAACCTTTAAGGGGAAAAAACATTTTTTTTTTTTTTTTTTAAGCATTCATGGAACTTAAATTGTCAAATCAAGATGCTGGAAACGTTCACTTGCATTAAAGTATTGCTATAAGTTGTTCAACAAAGTCAATAGTGACAAAAGTCCCAGATCCAGAGTTCTTCAAAATGTTAAAAAATTCAATTTCCAATTTTGGAAAAAGGTCTTAAGATGAAAATTATGTATAAAATTAAGACTATAAAAGAAAAAGAAAAAATAGTTCCAAGAAAAGGTATGCCTAGAGAATCAAATAAACTGAAATAAAAAGCTGATGACTTGAGAGTTAATAAATCCCGAATAATTCACAACCATTTCTAATGAACTGTAGGACATGAAGGAATGTCTTGCAATTTGAGGCACAGTTGGCACAGTTGGCAGTCCTTTGTAAGCAACTGTCCCACCAATGTAAAACATTTGAAGTATAATCAAGATAATTTTGTCCTGATTTCAGGAAATTTTCCGGAATTAGTCTTGAGAGATAGAATCAAAATCAAAAAGCTTATAATAATATACTAAAATTAGCAAGCAGAGCAAATTATTACCTTGATGTAGTTAGCTACGATGGAAACGTTTTTGAAATCCAAGGCAGCATCAATCTCATCCATAACGTAAAGAGGAGTTGGTTTGTAATGATGCAAGGCAAAGACCAATGCCAATGATGACAGCGTCTTCTCTCCACCAGACAAATTGGAAATGTTCTTCCATGACTTCTTAGGTGGTCGAACGCTAGCAAACAAAGATGAACAATTTGAGTTTAATTATTGACAATTCTTTTTGCTATAGACAGGGAGTCTGTAGATTAAGAACAAATTAAGAAAGGATGAGATCATCTTGATCTATCTTTCAAAAGATAATCTTGTCTCAGTTACAGCTTTAATAGTCAAATTATAAACAATTTTTATTGAAACTATTGAAACATTCAAATGTACAGCTATTAATGTAGAAAAACATAAAGGAAAGTCGATAAGTGGGGTGGATAATACAAGTATCTCTCATTGCTTTGATTTCTTGATTTTCTTTTTTTTCTCTTTATTTTATAACTAGTCCCTTCATGCTGTTTAGAAATAAAGGCTGAAAATCATGTTGATAAACAATGAAATTGGGTCACATGAAGACCTCCTGAGATCAGTAAATAGATGTAAATTGGAATGGTATGGCCATGTCACAAGAACACCAGGTTTGGCAAATACCGTTCTACGAGGAACGACCCAAGGCTAGAGACCCATAGGAAAACCAAGGAAAAGATGGGAGGACAACATCAAAGAATGGAGAGGCATCAAAGCGGACACCTTACTGCGCAAAGCACATAACCGCATTGAATGGAGAAGACTGGTTGGCGGTTGCTGAGTCCACAATGGTGCCCCTACAGTCAACAAGACTAAGGGACAAGCAGTAATCATGGTGCAATGAAAGGATATATTCCTGTAACACTTTTTTAATCTTTTTTTTTTTCTCTCAATTAAAAAAACAAACAAAACAAAGGATAAGTGTAACTGGTAAATGTATTTATTGTAACTTGAATATTAAGGTGCACTTCATTCATCGATTTTTCACCCCCAAATGAAATTCTTAAAATAAAAGGCAAGTCATATCCCTTTTCAAACTCCCAACTCACCTGAATACGATTCCTTCTGAAAAAGGATCTAAGGAATCCACCAACTCAAGTTCAGCATCTCCACCCAAGGTAATCATCTGGTACATCTCCTTTAGTTTGTTGGTAATCATCTGGTAGACAAAGAGACAGAATTATTTTACTATCGCAACTAATGGATTTTATTCATTCATTGCTCTTCACCCCTGTCAGAGCATAGGCCATGAACAAAAAATTTCCATCCTGTTCTGTCTTGGGCATTTCTCTAAATCTCCCTCCAGGTCATTTGTATTGCCTTCACTTCTCCCTCTAGATGTCTCCACCAGGTTGTCCATGGCCTATCTCTTTTCCTATGGAATGGTTAACTATAATTGACTCCATAATGCTACTTACTTGTGCATCATTTATGGTATCATTCACAATCTGTGATCAAAGACCATCCTTATCTATAAGAACGTTTTGGTCCTAATTTTAACTAGCTCAGAGCTGCCTGTTTCATGACGTCTAAATGAGGTAGAATGAAGGACAAACAATTTGTCTTTGAGTAAAAGATGTAGTAAAGAACCGTTTCCAACTGACTAAATACAGGTGAGTCAACCACTATGGTGTGATGGGTATCTGATTTCACTAAATCATAAATCTTGTCACTGGGCAAGATTCTACCACCAATACTGAACATCTTACATTTTAGAGGCATGAAATAGCCATGCTACTAACCTGAAATCCAGTCATGAATTCTTCTAGTCTCTCTTTACGTAGCTTGTCATGATAATTCCGTTGGTCATTTCTGAAATCTGTGATTTGATCCAATTCCCCTACACGTTTCATGTACACTTCTTCCTGTTGACGAACATGAAGACACAATGATGTAAATAACAATAAAGTTTACATTCAACAAGACACATGAAATATTAAATGACAGTCAAAAGGACCAATAGGCCTTAACGCAAAGGTTTAGGTAAGTAATTATTAAAGACATTAAATGTAGGAAAGATACCCAAAGAAATATAAAGGAGATACCGTACATACAAAGGAAAGAAACACACACAAAATAAATAAATAAATAAACCCTAATGCTGATGTAAAGGGAAGGAGAGAGAATTGCTTTAAAGTCTGTGGATCTGAACTTGATGCCGAGATTATACAGACTCAAAAATTCCGAAAGTACAGATTTCACAAAAGATGACCACCAAATGGAAAAACAACTAGCCAATGACCTCTATTATACATTTCTTCTAAATCTTCATTTAAAGTTTAGTGGGTGTGAATTGGATAATTTTGAGAATTTGTGTTTCTCATGACACAAGTAAGTCATTCCTTGTCATTAAAATTGTGAATAAACTCATAAAATTCTGTTGAACCAATATACAAACATCAAGTAATCAGCAACTTTTGGTTTAAAACTAGCAGACTTCTATCTGCTTAACCCATTTGTTTCTGTTGATCTTAATTGACCTGGGTTTTTTTCAAGATTTTGCGTCTTTTAGGCCCGCTTAGTCCCTGAACCATTTGTTGCTTACGACATTGCAGACCACTGGGTTTAATACACAGGAGAGGTAGATATAAGATGAATTTTAGACATGCCAACCTTGACAAGCATCTTTTAGGGAGAGTTACCAAAATTTGTTGTAGGATTTGGGGAAAAGTTGAATTGAAAGAAAAACAAAACATAATGTCGCTGTTGCAAGTATTGTACTAAGTTCAATTCTCAGATTTTGGACTTACGCCTAATGCTTGCGACACCAACGATATTGTAGTTCACTTCTAGTATTTATTATTAGTAAAGGAAGAACTTATTTGACAGCTTTATTTTAAACCAGTGCTACTGTCTAACAGATCTATAATAATTTTAAGTAAGCTTAGCCCGTTTTACAAAAGTATTGTCTTCATATTGCAAATATCCTGATATTTGGAATGTCTGCATGTGGTGTTAAACACACATCATTAAAAAATGCCCGTTTTCCGATGTTTTAATCTGCCATGGAAGCTGTAGCCAGTGAAGCGGTACCGGGTGATAAATCTCTCGGGTGTTTATTGGGGGATTCTCATAGAGCTCCCCCGACTATCGTGTTCTAAAGGAAGAAATCCATGAATCCGTGGTACAGGAAAAACATGAGCCGTGCTCGGGATAATTCGATATCTTCCATGAGTGGGACTAACGGAAATGATTGCAATTTTCGTGAGAGTGTCTACCTGACAAAATAAAATCATCTTTAAGGCTTTATAAGTCAATATCTACCAAATCCAGTCGGTATTTCTCTTTTGCAACAGCAAGATTCTATGTTTCCAATACTGTGAAACTTTTGATCTTCTGTAACATATATTTTTTGTGATATATCTGTTTTTTTCTGTGAATCTAGAAGAAAAATGTCGTTGAAAATTTCATAACTGATTTTAAATCAGTCTTTACGCAAAACTGCCCCCGTTGGATTATCATCAGATTGGAATCATGCGAGGGTCAAATATTGAATATTGTATTGTCACTGGTTTGAATTTCGTATCCATGGCAGTTTAAGTTATTTCATCAATTTCATATTTTGATGGGACATTCTGTCTTATGTGATTTTTCTCGGGGTCTAATTTGAAAACTTTTCATCTTTATTGTCTAAATGAAATATGTAAGATTTGCAACAAACACAATACAAGTCGACAACAAAAGACAATAAACAGTTTAAAACTCCATGAGTGTTAAGAAATATCAAGTGACAAGAAAGATGCTGCCAAATACAATAACTCACTACATTCCCCCTTATTACCCATAGAAATTTATCAAACCTCAACAAATCCTATGAAGGAAAGAAGATTGGAGGAGAACTCCTAATATCCATTTATATTGTCAAAGTTTTGAATCTCTTCTAGTCAGGTAATTAGCAAACAGTAATTATAGTATATGACAAAAACAGCTCACAATTATTGATTTTTTTTTTTTTCCTTAGGCCATCGTGACAATAAATAGTAGCAATACCATTATACTGTTGCACTGTGATTTTGTGCCTTTTGGATAGAGAGAAAGTGTGAAAAGTAAGAGAGAACGCGAGTGTAAGCGTTTGTGTGTTAGCGCGCATGTGTAATACACCCTTGTGCGAGAGTTTGTGTGTGTGTTTGCGTGTCTGTGTTCACTTCTAAAAATGTTGTTGGAGGGGAAAGATGGGGAAGTGGTGGTTTATTAGCTATGATAAAGTATTTAAAACACTAAAATTAGACCTGCGTTGTGAAAACATAAAAAATCAGGCGACGATACTGGCAAACTTTGTAATATAGTTTACAAACTAATTTTTTTCACATTTTATGATGAACAATCATAATTTTGAAAAATTTGAGTAGATTTAGACTTAATTTACTGACACATGATATTTGATGGTCAAAAATACCAAAAATAAGGGCTTTAAAAAGAATGTCAAGAAGCTTTTTTTATCCGTCGATATCACTATTATACATTGTAGATGGATTTTAATGCAAACTTACAAACATCTTACTCACACAATAGTGACACAAACAAAAACTTGTACATGATACAGCCCATTCGTAATCCATGACACATACACACTAGAGTTAGCTTTAAACCATCTCACCGAAAGTATTATCGGGATATAAAAGTTCCTGTATTTGTTTCCATTAATGTTTCCTTGTTCAAAGTATTGGATAAATGTAATAAAGATAATCATCCTTTAATATCATTGTTAATTATGAGCGACATGGAGTGATACATGAGTCTTTAACCCATTGAATTTAATCATATAATGACTATAATGTTGTACAAAATCTAGATAAAATGGAAGATTTCGCACCCACTGACTGACTTTACTTTAAAAAAATAGCCATTGTATATGGCTTACATCGGTGCCATGGAAATCATTTTTGGTGAGTCTATTATTATGTATATTGAACACATTTCAACGGCGCACTTTTGTTTTATATGACATTTAATTACATCATTTGTTTTTTATAATGTCGAAAAAAGGGGTCTAATTGTTTGAATTATATCTGCAAATCTACAAAAGCTACAATGCTAGTTTTTTCGAAGTAGCAAAATTCAGCTCAATTTCTTCTTAAGTTGAAAAAATCATTTGCTTTTGTCTATAAATACTATTGCAAATGACTCAAAACATGTGACCAATAAATCAGAATTAACACGACGGCCGTCTACAGACAGAGACCCACGGTAATTGCCGTTACTGTTGACTGTGCTCGACGTCAAGGAACGGCAACTAAAATAGCGGTGATATGACGCCGTGAACAGTAAAAGTAGAAATGAAGACCATGTAAAGTGTAGATGTGACAACTATACAGAGGTTGGGCAAGACAGAAACGTTATATGATGAAGAAATAAACAGTAAAGGCAGACAGGAAATAAGGCTAGATGACACCCAAAAGACTTTGAGAGCTATGGAAGACAACCTTTATATTTGACCAGAGTTGCCACAACCTTGCTCAAGTCCAAAGTAAGGCTGACAATTCAAAATGGGTTAAACTTAAGCCTGTTACTTATAAAGTGAAAGGTGTCATACGAGTCACTAAATTCCTTCATTTCCTTATTATAATCAGAGGGGTGACACTAGAAGTACAACTACAGAAAAAAGAAGAGTATTTGGAATTCAAAAGGCATAGGGAAAAGAATTTGTTCAATAATTTAAAAGCCAAAAGAGGGACATCTGAAGGCTCTGTGGCAACCCTGATAAAAAGACCCATAGCTTGTTCTAATGAAGACTGAGTTACCACATCAATATTGAAAAAATACTTTCATGCATTGTAAAGTAACGATTTAATTCACCTTCTTCTGATACTCTGCAATAGAGGCCATGTTTGGTTTCATCTGTGCAAGTGTTTCCTCTTGGACTGTAATCTCATATTGAATATCCTGCTTGCTAAAAGTTTGTAACTCTTCCTCTGTGTGTGTCACCAAAGCATCTTGTTCTTGCTCTTCTTGTTGTTCCCCTTCTTTTTCCTGACCTAGGACACGAGTAATTTTTAAAGTACTCAACTGAAATAAAATGAGAAAATCATCATAGTAAGATTTAAAAATCCCTGAAATAGCATCCTGTTTTGTCATAAACACAATTTCATGAATGATATTTACCACTCTAATCAAAATTGCGTATAGAAATGACATTTTCACATTCTGATAAGTATAATAACAAGTAAAAAATCTTTACAATTACACTGTATTGCCATAAACAACAACATAAAACAAAGGAAAAGTCTTGCTGTCAATAATGCTTAAAAACCACATTGTCTTTAATAACGGCTAGGTACTCAATTATAAACTTGAGTTGAGTGATGCCGTCAGAGTAAGTTGTCTTGGACGATGGTAAAAGAAAAACATTCAGGGAGGGATTTAAACAAAGTATCTCTCTATCAATTGTCCATAGACTTGGTGCAGTGGTAAAGAGTTTAGCATGGTTGGTTTGCAAACACCCCGCTAACACTTGGTCAGATGTTAAGTCCTGGAAAAGGTTACTTTAAACATATTTTCCTCACCGCTCAGGTGTTAATAGAGTAGAGGTATAGTATAGGCATAATGACCATATGCTCCTGTTAGGCAAATGCTAATTGTCAGTTGCCAGATGAAGAGGAGGAGGAGGAGGATTGACTTACAATTACTGAGTAGAAACAAAAACACTATATAAGAAATTTAAAAAATGTGCATGTACCTCTTTCTTCCAATGTTTGATTTTCATAACATTTTCTTTGAGCACCCCGTCATATTTCTCCAACTTGTGTCTGATTTCCACCGTCTCCTTTTCAAACTCAGCCTCCTCGGCTTCCCATTCCTGTAGTCTTTTGTCCAATTCGGACATTTGTGATTCTCTTTCCTTCACATCTGCCTGTAGTAATTAAATAGATATGAGTCATTCTCAAAAGGTGATGCTGGCTCAAGTGTGTCAAATAGAAACTTCAACTGGACTGAGCTTAGACGTG
>JASKDV010185614.1:0-12067 GCA_032466395.1 Aegires albopunctatus
AGAGAGAGAGAGAGAGAGAGAGAGAGAGAGAGAGAGAGAGAGAGAGAGAGAGAGAGAAAGAGAGGGAGAGAGAGAGAATCTGCATGCTGTTTGTTAGATAATATTCACAATAATGGCTCCATCAAATAAGTTTACGAGTTGTTTCCCTTGACATTGAGCCGGTCGAATAGTCTCTCATGCTATTTTGGGTACCCGGCTGCCGTGCCGGACGAATAGACACTCCCTTCTTTTTAAGTAGCGTCAATTGCAACCGAGTGGATCAGTTACTGATACAATGCTCAGAGATATAAGAAGTGATGTTTTAAATCATGAAATACATTCCATTTTTCTCAAATACAATCCTCTTGTGATAAAATATCTTTAAAAAAATGATTAAGTATACAATGGGGGGCAGAGTCTACACACATAGCCAATTTCGTCGAAGTAGTGTACACGTAATTGCATGTAAGTACGGTAAGTGGAATTTTATATAAGCACATACACAATCGCACATAATTTGGACAGAACCTTGCATCAGATATAATCTCTTAAAGTACCATAAAGAAAATGTGTCTTTCTAACACCTCTAAGTCGTCTAAGCGCATCACATGACATAATTTCTAGCTGACTTTCTAACACACACACACACACCCAAATGTGCACATAATTTGTCTTTCCAACACATCAAAGTCAAAGCAGGCGTGTAACTCTCTCTCTCTCTCTCTTCTTGCTTTTTATATGTTGTCAGTAATCAGAATGGAAGAATATATATACCTCATGATTGAATTTATATGATTTTTTAAAAAATATAGATTCTATATATCATCTTTCTGAAAATTCCACAATATTTAAATATAAATTATAATATTAAAGATTTAGGCCTAACATTTTACTCCAATGTTTTGTTTTATTTTTTAAAAATGACCATCAAATAGAAAACAACCAGTGAGTGGGTTCTTGAGTGTATGATGGATAGTATTGATAATTACGGTAGTTTTTCTCCTGCCCTTGAAGATCTCTATTTTTTTGTATTAAAAAGCCAACCACGTAAAACAAGAAAACAATTATTTTCAACCATAAAATACAGTTCATTCCACCTATATATATAAGGTTCCAATCGCAATTAATACCTAAAACTCATCTTGCATAGAAAGAAAATACAACTTGTACAAGGAACACGTGTTTAAGAAAAACAAAGGCAGCCACTGCGAGGCGCGCTGCTGTATAGCGCAGGTCATCCGCCATGGAAGTTAATCTGAGATTGAGTTGATACTGATAGTGCTATGCTAGCTTTTGTGTGACATGTCGTTGTCGAAGTCAAAAAATGTAAACTGAGGTCGAAGTGCCATAAATAATTTATTTTTGATAGAAGATTCCTTTCGCTGAGTTGCAATAACTTCCTGTATTATAATCTGTCGTTTGAACAAAAAAATTGCAGCCAACTTTCACCAGTTGATGATTTTTAAAGAATTTGGTACGATCTCAATGCCTGCTACGAATGCAAGTGAAGTGGCCGCCACTGGCCAGGAATCAAAATGTTCACATAGTTACTTTTTTTACCGCTTCACTTGTAATCAACATAGAGGCGCTGCCACCAAAGGTCCTATATTTACTTGATTCTAAATCTGTAATATTAACTAATAGATCTAGAATCTAAATCATTTAGTTCTTGATCTATCATCTAGGCCTATAGAACTGCTAGATCTAGCCTGGATCTAATTCATATCTTGTTAGAGAATAATATCAGCCTAGCGCTAGATTTAGCTTGTATAGGTCAGCATCTGACCCCACCATCTTTCTTCATCCTTCCCTTCATCTCCTTAACTAAACCTGTGGGCTCTGAATAATAGAGGAGCGGATAGCTCAGTAGATTACGGTGCTGACCTACAAAGCCAAAATGGTTCCCGCTCAATTCGAGTTCGAATCTAGATCGGTGCAGGCTTTATGTTCAAATCAGATTTTTAGGATTTCTTTTGTTCCCTTATCCTGTGGAAGGCAAGATATGCTGTATAAAGTGCCTAGATCTAGATCGATACTAGAGTCTAGTCCTATCAGAGATGGACGATTAATTCAGACTAAATTCAAAATTCAATTCCTACCAAAGTACAACCTCCCTACCAATTATTGTTGTGATGAAAGGTTGAACTGGAGGCTAAGATCAGAGAGGACCTTGACTATGATGAAGGCAGTAGAAAAGGGAAAGAGAAAGAAGATTTTCAAGAATGTCAGTCAGGTCCTACATCTAATAGTCACGCGTGCTTTTCTACAAGATTGCCATAAGATTCTAAAGCGGCCCACACACGCTCAAACTTTTTCATCAATAGTATTGCCGTCAAACTTTTTGAATGTATGACGGTTGCCCTACATGCTCAATATTATTGTGCAATATTCAGTCTGTGAACAGCAATAGACGGAGTAACAGCGCTGGCTCTTGCTCTAGTGTACCACAAGCGAAGAAGAAGCACAAAAAAGAAACGAACTAGAAGAGTCTCTTATGCACTGTCTTTCTTCTGCCTGTCACTGTACTCCTTACTTTTAATTTTCCAAAGCGCAGGCAAACTCCTATAGACATATATGAGCTCAAGAAGAAATTTCTTTTCTTCTTTAGACGGCGCCATGATAGATCTCTTCTCTTCTGAAAATCAAAAAGTGAATTTGACGCAAAATATTGATGAGTGTCCACACACGCTCAATAGTTTGACGGTTTGCGCAAAACATATCAACTGAAACAGATCCATGAATATATTGATGTCAATACTTTTTAGGCCATCAATACCGCCCCTACACGATCAAAAAAGCGTCAAAAAGTTTGATGTCAATACTATTGATCAAAAAGTTTGAGCGTGTGTGGGCTGCTTTAGCCTAGTTGTCTGTTAGTGTTAGGTGCGGGTCATGCTCTCTTATAAAGAGGTCCGTTTATTTTCTCAATTTTCATCATTTACTGAACTGCAGATGGAAACTCGTTAAAAAGAAAAATTCTGTATTTTTTAATATTCAATATTTTGGAACAAAAATTCTTTGTGAATCATTGAATTTGTAAAATTTGTAAGAATATATGTTGGCTTACTCTGCTAACAAATTTTAAATGTAGTGCTTTTACAATAGAAGTGCTATACACACACAGAAAATAAACTATCATGCTGGAAGTGGCATATTAGCAGGAAAGAACAACAAAGGAAAAAAGTATGAAAAACAAACTGAAACAAAATCAGAATGAAACACAAACGTTTTAAATATGTTAATGTTGAAAAATTAATATATTACATTTTGTTAAAAATGCAAGTCTGGTTTTAGCAATATTACCACCGAGTTGCTCTTTGAAAATGATGAAAGCTTCAACTGTCAGTGTCCTTGCATTTCATTTTCAGCCTAATTAAAAAAGCCTATTTGTAATTAGATTGATGTTATTTGACTCTCATAAAATTTAAGACTGATGATGGAAAATGAATTTCATTTATGACTTTTTAATTATTATTTTTTTCATTACAGGAATGATAGATATGGATCCAATAATTTTGATAATAGAAGGAGAAGTGATAGTCGCGGAGGCTTTATGGATAATAAAGGTGGGAGGCCGTCTTTGAAAGGCACTCAACCTGGTGCAGATCTAAAGAAGCCTCGTTGGGATATGTCCAGGCTACCAAGGTTCGAGAAAAATTTTTATAAAGAAGCGCCAAGTGTGGCAAACAGATCTCAGGTAAATCTTTGATGAGCAGATAGAAAAGTGTTTATGATAAGGGTAGAAACATGACTATTGTTCAAAGTAAGCTCAATTTGAGCAGTTACAAATTATATCAAATTTGTTGCTTACTTAAGACATCTGTCTTTAAATATTTCAAAGTAAGAGTATAAAGCATTTTTATATAGCACATTCTCACTAAATGTGCTCAATGCGCTTCAAAGAGTGTAAAGTAATCAATATCTATACAAAAAATATTCAATAGTCAAAAGATGAAATTTGAACATGGTTTTATTTCTTTGTTGGTCTCGGAAGAATTTTTTTATTTTTTTTATTTTGGATAACAGTTTTTATGGTTGTGATTTTGTTGATTTGTCCATGTATAGCAAGAATCTTCTTTTCTTTTCTTTTTTTTCCCTTTCTCTCTATGAACTTGCTTCTGAACTTTGCAATATAATTAATAGCAGTAACTGGAACAAATTTCCAAATCACCTTCCCATGGCCTACATTTTCTATTTTTAACCTGCTTGTCTGGCATCCATAATTTTTTTGGACAAAGGTTTTTTTTGGTGGCTATGCACAGTAGGGATCTTCAAATATAGTTCTCTCTCTCTCTCTCTCTCTCTCTCTCTCTCTCTCTCTCTCTCTCTCTCTCTCTTTGTCTTTTTTTCTTCTTTCTTTTCTTTCCATCATTAAATAAACCTGCTTCTATTTTACTTTATTTCAAAATTCCTTCCCTCATTGATTAAAAGTCATATTATAAAAGTTAATGACTTGAAGTCTTGAGTCTTATGATTTTCCCCACCAGTCTTCTATCTAAAAGTTGCTCTACTATGTCTATTAAAACACCACAGAGCATTTTTATGACTAGAAAATAGAAGATAGGCTTTGTTGTGGAAATATTAGTGTCCTTGTTTTATGAATAATAAAATGTGATATACTGTGACATTAATTTGAACATGATAAATCTGATTATTATAGAGCAAATTTTTTGGTGAACTGTTCAAATTTGCAAAGTATTTTTAACAAATTTAATAAAATAATAGTAATGAAGTAAAGGAGATATGTGGTCAGATTATTGAGAAAAGTGTCTTGTTTTTCTGATGAATTTTTTTCTCCTTAAGGTTTGGTTATACTTTATTGATGGCATTTCCTAATGTTTCTTCTTGTTAAAATCTTTCTATTATTTGTTACCATTTGTTCTCATTCTGAATAAGTTTCAATTTCTTTTACTTCAGCAAGAGATTGATCAATTCTATGCTGCTCATCAGATTACTGTAAGTGGGAAAAGGATGCCAAAACCCATTGTAACGTTTGAAGAGGGAGATTTTCCAGGTTTGTACTGCATTTGAAAACGTCAATAATTATATTTGCTGCTCAAAGTGATATTGAATGTTCAAGTCTGGTTTTTTTTTTAGGAAGAAAACTTCTCCATTGACAAACTTTGGTAAAATGTGGAATGTGTTTGTCTGCGGCGGTGAAACCCTATCCTACTGTATATTTTTGTAACTGATTGAAAGTTTTATTAGAACACAGAAGAGTAGAGAACAAGGAGAAAGAAATGGTATTTTTATATTGTCTTTATGACCTTGTCTTCAGATTTTGTGATGAGTCAGATACGTAAAAACAATTACCAGTCGCCAACACCAATTCAGTCCCAAGGATGGCCAGTTGCTATATCTGGTCTAGATATGGTTGGAATTGCTCAGACTGGCTCTGGAAAGACTCTAGCAGTGAGTTTTATTCATCGTACTTTCTCTTGCTGTAACTTGAATCATTTAAATGAATCAGTGCTGATGGTCTTCTGCAGATCAGCGGAAATCCGCAATTTTGGAGTCAAAGGGGGATCTTCTCTTCATTTTCTTTCTTTCTTTTTTTTTTTTTTTTTGCCTTTTCCATGGTCTCCTCGATCTGCTGCTGATCAGCTGATTTATGCAAAATTTTCATTGATTTTCAATTCTGTTAGTCTTTTTACCAGTTAAGACTAGTTAAGTCATAATATATCACTCCTCTCCCACTCCTTCTCTCTCACTCTAAATTAATAAAGTCAGTTTTTCTTGATTTAATTTTACAATGTTAATTCTTTTCTAAATTTATTATTGGTTTTTAAAATTGCTTTTCAAATATTTCTTCATGCTTTTTTTATTTTTAGTTCATTCTTCCAGCTATCGTTCATATCATACATCAGCCCTATCTGGAACGAGGAGATGGGCCAATTGTGAGTATTTTTTTATTGGAAAATAAAGCATCTGTGAACACAGACACGCAGAAGCACGTGCATTTATAACTCTTCAACTTTATTGAATTTTAATTTAAAATTATTTGTTTATAAAATACTTTTGTTGTGTGTGTTGGTTTTTAAATAATTGATACTACATATACTCTGGTCTCTCTAATCCAGACTTTTGTAATCCGAATCCCTCTGAAATCTGGACGATTTTCTGGGAACGGATTTTGTTTTTCTTATTTCTTAGTTTTACCTAATCTGGAAAGTTTTGTTATTTGAACAAATTGTTGGGAACGGAGTTGTTCGTATAAGAGAGACCAGACTGTATAATGGACCTGATTTACATGATGAACAACCCCCAACATTGTAACAAACAAAGTATACACTGCTTTTATTCCTATTGTCTCATAATGTTCCTCAATGACAGCCAAAAATGTTCAAAGTCTATGGACAGTGCCACATTAAAATTAAAGCCTTGTCTTGTTTGAGATGACAATGAACAATTATGGGATGTTTGACATCTTTTCAGTGCCTGGTGCTTGTCCCCACTAGAGAATTAGCACAGCAAGTTCAGCAAGTCGCTCAAGAATTTGGTAAGCTTTCACAAATTCGCAATGCTTGTGTTTATGGAGGAGCCCCAAAGAGACCGCAAGTGAGAGATTTAGAACAAGGTAATTAATTTCAGCTTTATATATATAGATGCACTAGAGTGGACCTGGGTCATAAGATTATATTGCTGTACTCTCAGTCATATTAAAAAGGTCTAGGATATTGTTTACCCACCATGATAGGTGTGATATATTTTTAATTCAGCTTACTTTACTGAGCCAAATATTTCAATGAAATCTGTTTGTTATTCCTGTTTCAGGAGCTGAAATCTGTATTGCAACCCCTGGCAGGCTGATTGATTTTCTTGAATCTAACAAAACCAACTTAAGGCGGTGTACCTACTTAGTTTTAGATGAAGCAGACCGTATGTTGGATATGGGATTTGAACCTCAAATTCGAAAAATTGTAGAGCAAGTGCGGGTATGTCATTTTTATGTTATTAAGTTATCTGTTATATTTCATTGTTTGATAACAAGTTTGTTAATATTAGGAACAAGGCTTGAAAACTTCTCCTATTCAGATGTATTGACTTTGTCTCTCCTCTGAATCAGCAGGAAAAGTCAAGATTTGATGGGAAGGAAGTATGCATGGGCAACCACAATTCCTGAGAATGCATTGCCCAGGCGCAGCGCAACATGCTGCATTCATGGTCAGATCTGACCTATGGAGGCCTATTACAAAGCTTAAAAAGGAATGGCAAGAAATCGCTATTTCCATTTACTGTTGTTGGTTCACGAGCTTGAAGATCTTTTTTTCTTTTTTTTTTTCTTTTTTTTGATGGTAAGAAGCTGTATGAAATTTAATGCATTATTAATATTTTTGTTAAGTTGATAATGTCATTTTTTTCTATTTCAGCCTGATCGTCAAACTCTCATGTGGAGTGCGACATGGCCTAAAGAAGTTCGGAGGCTTGCAGAGGATTTCCTTCAAAACTATTGTCAAGTGAATATTGGAGCTTTGCAACTTACAGCTAATCACAACATTCTACAGATCATAGATGTTTGCATGGAATTTGAGAAGGAAGATAAGTGCGTGGTTTGCGATATTTCGTTAATGTTGCCATACCTTGTTGAAATATGCAATTCTGCCTTTGGGTATTTTTGATAAATCTAGGAGTCAGTGGCGGCGAATCTATATGTTCAGATGAAGAGGGAAGCTTCATGATGAACACGTGAGGTCTCATTGATTTTCATAAAACTCTTGATACGATAATAATGAAGCTAAATAGATACAATAAATTTCAGAACTAGTCATTGTTGGTCACCTTAGTACAGCATCCTGCTATCTCTCTTCTCCCACCTCCCCTCCACTTCTGCTCCCCTCCTCCCCTCCCAATTATAAAACCGCTACTCATTTATACACCTTAGTCGACTGGAGCAATCAGAGTAAATTTTCTTGTTTAATTAAAAGACATTGATCAACGTGGGAAGCCCCCGATTTGCTCAAACATTTGCAACCCGTGCTCTTATCCACTCGACCACTGCATTCCACAACACAGGAAAACTTTAGCAGCCCATTCACTGACACCAGTGGCTTTATTGACATAATGGGATTGATTCCCTCTGTTTGCACAATTTTCTTGATAATCACAACTCATTAGTGACAGGTAAGAGACTGTCTCGTTTATCTCACTCGACTATATTTTCAGCATATACGATTTAACGGGCTATATGGGCAGTGTAGGCTCGGAAAGAAATTTACTATGAAAGTTAAATATCTTCTGTATATTGAAAATGAAAGAGGCAAGATAAAGTTGAGCTTATTTAGTATACTTCCAAATCATGACCACTGATGAAAGGGGAGGATAGAAGTTATCTGAATGAGTTTTAAGAGAGGGTTAAGCTGAGAGTGAATACATGATGGCCAACACGAAGCATATCAATCTTCTGAAACACAAAACAGTCAATATTGGCCCCTAGAACATAAAAACAATTCATGCAAGCCAACAGCCTGACTAGGTCTCAAAGTAAAGACAAATTGAAAACACTTATTATATTAAACGAAATAATTAGTTTATATGATTATTTTTTTTCTCAGACTTGTTAAATTGCTTTCTGAAATCATGCAAGAGAAAGAAAACAAGACTATTATTTTTGTTGAAACAAAGAGGAAAGCTGATGACATTTCGCGAAGGATGAAACGAGATGGGTAATTATGTTTATATTTTATTGTTTCTTCTTACTTTCTTCAACTACATTTTCTTGAATCATTACTAATAAGATTTTTCTAGCTCTTTGAGCTTGTTTTAAAAATAGGGGGAAAACACTGTATAAGAATTATTTATTATTATTTAGTTTCACAAATAATAATATACCTCACATGGGTTTGTTTTACAACTTTGATGAAATCTCTCTAGCTGCTTCTGCATGATGTGATAACCATTTTTCTTATGTGTTGGAGAGGGATAGAATCAAATTTGTCATTTCACTTGTGATTGTTTTTGTATCTCTCTTTCTTAACCATTCCTTTGTAGAAACCTTTTTTTAAATCTTTATTTTTGTTGTTGCTTCAGTTGGCCAGTCATCTGCATCCATGGTGATAAATCACAACAGGATAGAGATTGGGCTTTGAATGGTAAATAAGAGACTATCTTGAAGATGATTCAATTAAAGAAGGATTTGATAAAGATGTGGCCTGCTGTATGAAGCAAATAATGCTGTTTCATAAGTTGTATTTTCAGTTTGCCATATCAATTTTGATATAGTCATTGAATACACAGAATGAAGCCAAGACATTGGAGGACAGATTAAATCTAAAATACAAATATGAAGGAGAGTGGGTTTGACCATAATATAATGATCATTTAATACCATAAAGTTACATTGAAATTGTACAGTATAGGATCTATTTGTGATTTAAAGAATACTTGGAAACTAATAAGCTTCACACCTTTATCAGCCCTTTTGTTAACAAATTACTTTTCTATTCTTTTTCAGAATTCCGTAGTGGGAGAACTCCCATTCTTTTGGCAACTGATGTAGCCTCTCGTGGTCTTGGTAAGAAATGGTTAATGGATCAGTACAATGTGAAAGAACTGATTTTGGCTGGACGAAAAATTAAACCCATTTTTTTGTCTCATAAGACAAAATATATAGGACTTTTCTTCTTTTTTTAAAAAAATTTCTATACCGTTACAAGGAAAAGAATTTAGAGCTCCCGTCAATATCTGGATGTTGCAGATGATAAGTTATTGATTATGAATTGTCTACATGGCAGATCCACAATTCATTCTAAATTAAACCTAGTTATTGCTTGATTCCTAGATAGTTTTGTATCACTATGGTGTATAATGATCTCAAAGCGTTGAATTTTAGAGTTGTTTATTGACTCCTAATCAGAATGACTAGCCTTTATTGCAACCATATCATATTTTCTTCTTTGTTGTTAGAAATAGTTTTAATTTTGATTGAAAAATAGAGAGGATTGATTATAAGGTTAGATCCAGTTGAGCTTTAGTGACAACCTCCCTATTCATTGGTAGTCTTACTCCTCTTTCTGAAAGGAATCCATTATAAGATTTTTTTAAAAATGTAATACTGTAGTGGTCTGCTATGTGTCCGGTCGGCTGGATACAGCAAAAACTGCCACTTAAGCGAAACTGACTTTCTTGCTCGTCAATCGAGGATGCAAACCATATATGATGTGAAGGTTAGTGTTAAGTTATGTTTTGCGGCAAAAATGGTCACATAGGCGAATCGGCCATGTAGCCGGTGGATTCATTGCCGGTCACTACAGTATTAGGCAGCATTAACTTGAAATAATTGTTGGATTTTTTCAAGTTCTCATGCTATGGTAAATGTTATAATTTCCATGAATTGACACTTTGTTAGACAATAAATAAAAGGAATGACTTGTTTTTATTTGAATTGAATTTTGCCTTTAAATTGCACCATGATCCTACTGATATTTAAGCTACTATAGCTCTTGGTCATGTGAGGGGCTTGCCCTACCTAAAGGTTCCATTTGTTTTCAATACTTGGCAGAATAAATGTATTGATATTGTAGATGAGTTTGTGGATCTACCATCTCTCTTATTGAAATTATATTTTGACAGTATTAACAGTTTCTTATTACACAGAAAATTGTAATTTAATATATTTGTCATATTAGTATCTTGTGCCTCATACCAGGTAGATATTTATATTTAAATGATAGATGAATGTCGTCTACATTTTTCTCCAAATTTTTTTTTTTTTTTTTTTTAAATTATTAATATTATTTGTTACCATTATAAAATTTACGATACTATGCACCCCATTTTAGGCTGGAAACCTTTAACCACTGGAAATGCATCAATTTGTGATGTAAACTAAATTTGTAGGAAATTATACTGCTTTCTTTTATGTCCCTAAACTTAACATTTCCTATAAAGTCATGTTGTTGAAGTTATATGCTTAAAGAACAACACTGATGATATCATATGTGGCCAGGTTAGATTTTTTAATTTTTTTTTTACTACAAATATCTTTATGGAAAATTGTATTTTTTCAGAGGTGTAAGAAAAAGATAGCAAGATAATGCCAAATGATTTCCTTTTTAAGTAAATAACCAAGGTCTTAAATATTATTCTTATTGAGTTAAAAAGTTATAAATGAATTAAAATTTCCATCCAAATAAGAGTCACCTTTGATGGTAATAATAACACTGAAGTACGTGTGTATTTGCAGAGCCAACGCCTTGGAGTTGTGAACATGACTGAGCGGCCGTCCAGCGAACTTTACGAGAGGGGACTTTCCTTTTTACCCCAATTCCTCTATAGTATTAATGGCACACCTTTTTCGTCTGGGCCTGCAATGTAGGCCAAGTGCAGTTTTAATCCATGGCTTCAGCTACCCAGATTTTCTTTAAGTAGCCTAAAGGACCTGCTTTTTGTGTAAGCCATATTCAGTTTTGCCTATGTGAGTGGATAACAGGCTAGGCAAGCATAGGATCTGGCTAAGAATATGGCTTCCTAATCCTTCTCTGAAAATGGTTGAGAGGCTGACTGAAAAAATAAAAGAGCTATAAAAACTTTTTTTGTCATCCATAAAGTGCTGTTCCTGAAAATAAGCCACCACCATCACCTAGTGTTTGTGTAAGTTCAATAAGGCACTCCCAGTTACACATTTTTGTGTTTATTTATTGATTTATATATTTGTTTATCTCATTTGGTTGATTTTTGTTATATTGTAGAGGAAAAGGGAAAGTTTAGTCCCATTGTCATGATAGGATGGGTAGCTTCCTATGCTGATATCCATTTTCTTCCACATGCCGTTCTTTTACTTATTTTTATTTTTTTCCAACTCTTTGGTCCCGGATAAATTGTCTTTGGCTATAACCAGCTATGTAGAAAACATTTCTTTATCTCATACTAATTTTTTTTTCTATCAATTTTGTATTGATTCATTTTGAGAAGTTGAATGTACCGGGCTTCACTCAATTTTATTAAGTCCATTCAAAGTGAAAATCATGAAGACCAATGGCATGTTGGTAATGGGTGTTTATGCTATGGTTTGTTTCTTACTTCTCTCTCTCTCTCTCTCTCTCTCTCTCTCTCTCTCTCTCTCTCTCTCTCTCTCTCTCTGTCTCTCTCT
>JASKDV010185625.1:0-12067 GCA_032466395.1 Aegires albopunctatus
TATTGGGAGGAAGGGAAAGAGAGTTGGTGGGTGGTTTAGGGGTATTTAGGGGGTGTTCTATAAATTAAAGTATTTTCCCATTATTAAATTCATCAATATGCCTATTATCGGTATTTTAGGCGCTCATTACGCCACGCCACTGGCCCCAGACCCTTTTCCTTTTATATGTATATTTTACGCCATTTACTTTAATATAAGTTAACATTTTTTTATTTATCTATTTTCTTTACAAACCCAAACAAAATTCATTTGGGGTGAATAAAAAAAATTAGAATTAGAGTACAGGCGTGATTCAGCACGGTTTGGCTATTGCTTGTAGTGTGAAGAGGCCCTTAAACTCTCCTGGCGTTTAACGATCTTTCAAAATGTGTATGCATTTCACGTGCACATCGCGCCTTACTTTTAACAAGTCTACTAAGTGTCAGTACGGAATGTTTAGCTACGACGAACTGAGTTTTCAGACATTCTTGTCCAGACTTTTTGTGGAGCAGTCTGCCGCCATAGTAGTGGTCTAAATAATAGTTCATGGTACCACGTGGCTTTTTCAGAGTCATGTGGAATGTGGACCTTTGGTTGATACCCTAGGTCAAGTTCAATAAATGTACTTTTAATATAATTTGTTTAGTCAACACAAACAAGAACTAGGCCTACATACCATTGTGGACCTTTGGTTGATACCCTTGGTCAAGTTCAAATAAATGTGCTTTTAATATAATTTGTTTAGTCAACACAAACAAGAACTAGGCCTACATACCATTGTTGCGGATAGATAATTATGTGCGTTAGTATATAGCAAAGGCTATTTTCTATTCTCTGCTTGATATGTCTGTTGATAACATCGTGGATACATTCTATTTTTTGCCCTCACATTTTTTTCCTATCCGATATTAAGTCACGTAGTCTATAAAACTTTGTAGGTCACAAGGAGGAACAGATGATACAACCCCACACTACTTCGTGAATCTGTGATGGCTATCTATTCAAATAACATTGCTATTGCTCGAAAAGCATGCTCGCGTTTAACCATCTTGTCCAATGCGTTCTTTGTTGCTGTCGGATAAGGAAATAAAATATCTCGCTTCTTTAAACTACTGTGGGGTTTTTTCCTATGTCTAGAAACCTGAGTCAAGTGGAGCATTAGGAGTAAACTACTTGCATAAGAAAAAGATGCGACGTTTGGAGTGAAATCCATGCCAGGGTCCCTCAATCCAAATCCCTCCACTTCATCTACTGTTTTTGTACCTTCCATAAAATATCCCTGGGGGATTTCAAAGAGGATAATAATAGAATTATTTTTGGGGCATTCATTTTCACTACCATGAAAAATGCCCAAACCTTCGTCAACAAATGCAGGAGAAGTATCTTGAAAATCAAATGGCAAGACATAGTAAATAATGAAGACCTTCTGAAAAGAACAGAACAATAACCAATAAAAGAGGAAATTGGGCTCAGATTGAAGGTAGCGTGGTCATACGCTGGGGAAACAAAGTATCAGCATCATCGGGCAGTCATTAAAATGGAATCCACAGGGAGCGCGAGGCCGGGATAGGCTACGGGAGACATGGAAAAGCTGTATTGACAGAAAAATCAAAGAGATGGGGGATCACATGAAGCAAATTTGAAATCCTTATAAATAATCAAAGGGTTGAAACACGTGTGTCACTTCTTCTAAACCACAACCCCTTTATCCATCATTTTTCGCCAAAAGTTCGCTTACAATTTTCTGTAAATAAGTACGCTTTGAAAATTTTGATTTTAACGCCCAAAAAAGCATCAAACAATTTTTATTGATTGTGTTCCAATACATTGGAACAAAGAGAGATTTACTCATAGAAACGAAACGATACAACGAAACGAAGTTCACGTTCTTATTTGTTACCCTTATTGTCAGTATCGAATAAAAAGGATTGGACCTGAGCCTTCAGCTACTGGATGAAATTAGATCTAAAATAGAGAATAACGTAGTGGAGATACCTTGACTAGATCTAGATCTAGATTTTTTGGTTTGCAGGTCTAAATCATAGATAGTATACAAATTCTATGGTCTAGATCTTTCTAGAAACATTAGATCTAGATCTATTTCTCGGTCAAGAAAGTAAAATTTTTGTTAAGATAAGACAGATTCATTCCTAGAATTTAAATCCCTATCTAAATCTAGATAATTGGAAACCGAGGATATCTTCCAAACTCGAAAAAGGGTTCAAGATCCTGCAGGATCCATCATCAAAAGGCCATCTATTTTTACTGAACGAAACGCGAGTTTACCCCCAGTCCCGGTGGCCTAACTAATAGGATGTAGGGCTACCAAGCGGCGAGCTCTGGGTTCAAAGCGGGACCTGGTAAATTTTCATTTTTTTTTTTTTCATTGTGCATAAGTCTTTCATTATCTTCTTTTTTTATTTATCAACTTTTTATTATTATATTTTCCTTTATTTATTCACATATTATTTAGATGTCTCTGTGTGTGGCTTCCCTGTTGACCCAGCATTGAATGGGTAGCTAGATCTGTTTAGATCTGGCGAATTGAGCCTTAGTGGAGCGGACAGCAAACGCATACTCTTAGTATTCATCTAAAGTATGGATGGTTTGCCTCATCACTTAGCATTGGTACTGATAGGAATATATCCACATACTCTTTTTCCCGTGCGAAGCCAGGCATCCAGCTAGTCTTTAGATAATTTGAAAATCTGAAACTATCAATGTTAAAGTCTGGGCCTTTTTGGGACTTTAAGTCTCAGCCCCATTCTTTTTTCAGAGTAACAACTGCCTGTGCACATAGATCCAATAAGTTGAACAGGTCTCAAAAGAAATGAACTTTAAAATTAAAGTGAGGTTAATTTCAATTGCTTATATAAGTAACACCAGCAATGTAGGACAGACTTTGAGAAAATTTGGTTGTATGATTTTCTAGCAGGTAATGATTCACCATTCTAAGATTGAAAAGAATCAATGAGGATACAACAATTACAATTATAAAAATACAATTTTTAGATCAGCAGTTGAAGTCTGAGATTACCTGATACAAGTAGCATGCACCTTTGTGATGATTTTGAAAAAATTAAAACGGCAATTACCATAACCAATAAGGTCGATTCTTTGTACGCACTAACCGCCTTTGTCTGCCATCAAAAAAAATCTCTCGATCATGGTTAAATCTTTGTTTTCTATAATAATAATAAATAATAATGAATAGCATTTATATGGCACATAACCACTTGCGAATAAATACTTTTATAAATAAGGATAATTTCTCATTATTTTTTTAATACTCTTGTCCATTTTGCAACACCCCATTTCCAATGATTTTGAAAATTTGCTGTTCGTCTCACAATCAAGTTACTACAACTAGACATACATCAAAAGAAAGGAAAATTAATCCAGTTTTCAAAAACGTACTACATGTGCCTAAAATTTCTGACAATGATATAAAAAACAAAAATCAAAGTGTATACAGTGGTCTTCGCCTTAGTAGAACCCGCCTTTTAAGAACCAGCTTCGCCTAAGAACCCACTGTTCTTGTCTGCCCAAGACCGGGTTCTAAGGCGAATACCACTGTACTTACTTTTGAACACCAGCACATATATATAATATATATACATATCTAAAACATGAGAAATGAATTCTAATTGTATCAGTCAGTAATCCTTATCCAGTTTCCATCAGCTTCATTCTAAAGCGGCTTAGAATAATCCCTCAGTTGCCACATAGTCGCTCGCACTGGCTCAACAACTCCTGGCAGCTCCTGTATTAGTATTATTATTTATCAATTATAACTACTGGTATATGAAAAAATTTACATGAATTGAAAATTTATATTTGCTTATACATAATAATAATTAGAGATAAATTCTAAATTTATCAGTCAGTAATCCTTATCCAGCTTCCGTCAGCTTTATTTTTCTTGTATCTTCGGGGCAATCCTTCAACAAATATTGACTCAAGAGGCTTAGGATGGTCCCTCAAATGCTGTATGGATGCTCGCACTGACTCTACAAATCCTGATGGCTCTTGTTCAGGTGATGTTGATAAATACTGAAGAATTACAAAATTAAGAATGTATACATTAAAAATTGTACCAAGGATGCAACGGTACGTTCTATGGACCAGTGAAATCATCAATCTTTATTTGATTGGTCATGTTACAATTACAATTAGTTCCTTTATTTACAAAGAGTTCTTGACGATCGTGGACAAACTGCAGAGCTGCCAACTTTCCGGTCTCACCGGAAAAAACCCCGACGAAGGGTTAAAAAAAAAGGGTCCTCGGGCAGCCCGACCTTTACCCCGACGAGGTCAAGTCCGTGAGAGACTTCCGATTGTTTACGAACTGCTTTATTGTGTTCACCTCTTAGAAAATTTCAATTTTGATCATGTTTGCAAAGAAAGAAAAATAAACCCTTTACTATGTACGTGGTCGTATTTTACCTTGATGGACGTGAGTCTCTCTCTTACCCACAAGCACATCTCTCCTTTAGCACCTCCTTATATCATATCTGCTCTCCACATTCTTATTTTCTCTCTCTCTCTCTCTCTCTCTCTCTCTCTCTCTCACACACACACACACACACATACGTACGTACATAGACACACTCACCTTCACGCACAGTGTGAGGCTTGCTAGTGCTAGGTGCTAGGCCTACAGCCTATGACTACACACATTTCAATAGGTATCACTAGTTTGATACAATAGTAATAGACATCAGGCTTACATTTGACAACTGAATAAGAGGATTAGTATTAGTAGGCCTACATCAATATAATAATAATGACTGCTTTAACTTTAAATATTGATTTTCTGCCAAACCACCATCCTGTAGTAGCATAACAATACCCAACAATGACCACATTAATATTAATTCTATAAGTACCAGCGAGAAAGAGAGAGAGAGAGAGAGAGAGAGAGAGAGAGAGAGAGAGAGAGAGAGAGAGAGAGAAAAGGGTGGGGAGGGGTAGTTTAAGTCGAGATGTACTGGCATGTTGGAATAGTGTGCTACGGGGTTACGGGATATCAATGGTATGAAAGTGAAAGAAGTAATTTCGTCTTGACCGTCGATTTGAAGTTGCCAATTACCGCCATATCAATGTCGCTATACAGGGTTTTTACTAAAATGTGTGTCATTATGGTGAGTTTTTTATTACTACTGATATAAGGAAAAAATCGGAACTTGGGCACCATTCAAATAGGATAATTGTGATTAAAATTAAGACCATCTGATTAATGAATAGAAAATTTCAAGGAAATCGCATGCCCAGAGAATTGAAATACAATGATGTCAGCCTCATGAAGTGGAAATGAAGGACAGTGTCCTATCTAATAAGGGAATGCAGGACATGGAGGATTGTCCTGCAATTTAAGGAGCAGATGACAACCTCCTCTAGCAATATTCAAAATGTAGTTTGTAATCATCCATAATGACCGGCATATCATAATTTTTGTTTATCTATACAAATACAATGTAGTTTGCTCACTTGTTAGTTATACCTGAAATATTTACTTCATGATTGATGCTGTGTAATCCTTGAAAAGCACGCACTAAAAAAAAAAAAAAGCATAAGCTGGCAGGTCAAACTCTTAAATACTAAATTGCATGAAAACCTTATGTAAGTTTTCTCAAAACTGACCCAAAATCAAAGTACAAGAAGGCACCTCAGTCTTAAAAAAAAAAAAGATTATCTATTGAAGTCATTGCAGTATAAGTGAAACCAAACATTACCAAAATACACTTACTTTTCTAATGTGTGCATCCGGTAACCCAAGAAAAACTTCAGCATCATCAAATTCATCATAATCAAAAGGCCCAATCACGAGCTCTTTTTTTGTGGCATCATATATAACAATATTCTGAAATAAAAAACAGAAACACCTTATGTGATGAAAATGCCTGACATACTGACTTAAGGGCCTTCTGCTATCTGGTCTAACTTATGTGATGAAAAAGCATGACTTACTGACATAGGGACCTCCTTCTCTGCCCCTGTAAACAAAAACGACGAATGATCAAAATAATAAATTTGGGGGGGATTTTTTTATCACATTATAAAATGTTTCATTGCGCATCTTTTGGTAAAAAAAAGTTGCATTATCTCATTTCCCTCTTATGTAATAAAGCATTCGTAGTTCTTCCTTACACCGATGCGTTTCACATCAACCCACAGTAAGCAAGAACGACTAATGGGCGATTGATTGGGCTGCGGTCACTGTTCCTCTTTCTCCCATACGCCGGCGCGCTTCACGTCAACCGACAGTGTAAGCAAGAATGACTAATGGGCGACTGATTGGCCCGTGATCAATGTTTGTCGTTCCTCGGTACACTCTCTCGGCTGTTTCACATGCTGACTGGCCAAACAAAAAGATTGGCGTATCGTTAACTTTAACTCACGATTGCGGTGGTCAGCTTGAGATTAAAAGAATCCTTAGCCAATGATATGTATGAAACTCATCAGAACAGACGGAAAAAAAGTTAAAAAATCAAGTTGGGTTTATAGACAATGATTATCCTCACAAGAGTCTTTTAAAAAAAATCAAAAATCAAAATCAAAGATGGTTATTACAAAGAATAGAAGTTAAGATGATAGAAATGTCAAAAGAGATGACATGGAAAGATTTAAATAAAAGAAAAAAAAAGTGAGACATTGTCTCGACATGAAACCCAAAGCAAGATAATGACAAAATTAGGAATGAGTGTGGTGGACAAAGATCAAAGAGAGTTACTTCATAGTATTAACTTTGAAACTGATTGGTTCCAATCAGTACATGTTGATTGTACAAACATTTTTACAATACGGCTGATGCTAAAATTACTCGTTCATCTAATTAGTATTTTCTCCTTCTTCATCTCCTTTTTCTTCTTCATCTCCTCCTCCTTCTTCTTCTTCTCCTTCTTCTTCTCATCCTTCTTCTTCTCTTCCTCCTCCTCCTTCTTTTCTTCTTCTTCTTCTTATTATTATTACGACATTCCCAAACTTGTGACCTAACGCTGAGGGAAAATAATATGACTCAAAACTGATTTTGATTGATAGTATTAAAAAAAAATCACACGATTGAAACCTAAATTAATTTACGTCACTGTCCGGTCAAAATTTTCAATACAACAAGCAAATAAATAAAAATAAATAAATAAATAACAGAAAAAATAACCAAAAACAAAATTACTTCATTATACAGCAGTAGCACAGACCAGCTAACTTAGCCATTCGTCATTGTTGCTTACAGCGGAGGAGTGACGTTGACGTTGTGGTGTAAGGAAGAACGACGAATGTTACATAATTCTGTTTTAAAACCAAAGTGGAACTTCAATCTTTAGTGAACTTAGTGGCCTTCTGCTATCTGGTCTACCTTATGTGATGAAAAAGCATAACTTACTGACTTAGGGGCCTTCTGCTATCTGGTCTACCTTATGTGATGAAAAAGCATGACTTAATGAGATAGGGGCCTTCTGCTATCTGGTCTATCTTATGTGATGAAAAAGCATAACTTACTGACTTAGGGGCCTTCTGCTATCTGGTCTACCTTATGTGAAGAAAAAGCATAACTTACTGACTTAGGGGCCTTCTGCTATCTGGTCTACCTTATGTGATGAAAAAGCATGACTTACTGAGATGGGGGCCTTCTGCTATCAGGTCTACCTTATGTGATGAAAAAGCATGACTTACTGAGATAGGGACCTTCTGCTATCTGGTCTATCTTATGTGATGAAAAAGCATGACTTACTGACTTAGGGGCCTTCTGCTATCTGGCCTATCTTATGTGATGAAAAAGCATGACTTACTGACTTAGGGACCTTCTGCTATCAGGTCTACCTTATGTGATGAAAAAGCATGACTTACTGACTTTGGGGCCTTCTGCTATCTGGTCTACAGACCTGGCTGCTTTGGCTGCCTTTACTTTGTGATCCTGGTTTTAATTTTGTCAATCAAATGTTGAATCAGAGGTTTTCTAAAAATTTCTTTGTTTTAAGCTCAATTAGGTGTTGTTAAGATTTTTGTTTAGAACAATGGAATGAGTTGTAATTGGTCTGCCTCTGAATTTTTTTGCTTTTGAGCAGTATAGATTCACTGTTTCGTTGTTTGTTGGTCGATAAATCTACACAAGCATTTTACAATGGCAAAGATAAATAATTCACGTGTATAAACCATATCCAAAATATAATATGGACTTTGTGCTATGCATTTGAAACAAAGTAATACCAATGAGTAAATATATTATTTTCAATGCAAATTTATGAGATAAGAAGTAAAAACGTCATTCTCTTCACACAGCATAAATAATTAAAATGATAGTGGAAGTAAGCTATCACTTTCAATGCTAACTTTGTTATTATAATATTTTTCATTAATAAGATACAATGAAAAGACTCTTTGAGCATGAGCATGATGAGAACATCTCTCATCAATTTATCAACCAGAATTATGACCAAATGTCAAGAATATAAAAAAACAAAAAACCCAATTCCAATTTCGATAAAACTAAAAAGAATCCCCAGATGTTTTTCAGACTTTGTGATATAATAATGGTAACTAAGATTATTCCTCCATCATAATTTTAAAAGAAGGAGAATTATATACCAAAAACATTGTGCACATGGGGTGTCTCACCACAGATAATTAATATCATCGGTTGATCCTTGATTAATGAGAATGATGTAAAGCATATCCTTAAATACTAAACACTGCAGAGAAGCACTACAGATGACAACTGTGTCATTCCAGCCTTTCTTTGGAAAAAAGATTTTTTTTAGTAGATAAAAGTAATTTAAATCATACAATTATTTAAAAAGCCAAAAGGTTAATAATGCAGGAATTAATATCTGGACTGGAGAAGAAAAACTGCAAAAGGACGAAAACCCTATCTACTTTACATCAATAATCCCCCTAACAGGCCATATCACACAAGTACCATCTCAACTCCCTGGGGAGCATACAGTGGAGGAGCTGATTATCAGCACTTACCTGCTAACACTAACATACTGACAGATCTTTCACTGCCTAGTGCTAGTGCTGTGAGGAAAATTCGTGTAAAGAGACTTTCCCAAGGAATCAACGTCGGACCAAGTGCCAGTGGGAATTGAACTCACAGCCTTTTGACTGAAAGCCGACCTCGCTAACCACCTGACCAAGAAACCACGTGCAATGACAGTACCTAAAATCCCATAACAAGATCCAAAATGAAGCACTGCAATTCATCGATGTGACAGCATAAAAAATCCCTTAACAAGATCCAAAATGAGGCACTGCAATTCATCGATGTGACAGCACCAAAAATCCCTTAACAAGATCCAAAATGAGGCACTGCAATTCATCGATGTGACTCTTGACAGCAACAAAAATCCCTTAAAAAGATCCAAAAAGGGGCAATGCAATACATCAATGGTGGCATGAGTTCAACTCAAGTCACTGTCTGCAAAATTCATGCAATTATTGAACCACCAGAATCTCGAGATAAAAAGGGGCCAACAAAATGCGCAAGAAATACAGAAGGCTGGAACCATCACATCCCAACAAAAAAATTGGTTCAAAACTGGACAGAGAAGAACAGACTAATACAAAAATCAGTGCTTCATCATGCAACATGGTATGCAGCAGATTACCATCTACCACAGACAAGAGAGAACATAGTGCAATTCTTCTTTGGGGAAATGAAATAGCAGACAAATTCGCCAAGAAAGGATCATCACTCCCACAATTAAACCCTCTTGTTTTATATGAAACTGTTTGAACAAGTTGTACCATAATAATAAACAGAAAGAAAGAGAACAATGGCGAAATACATGTCCCTTTGGAAATACAGGGCGGAAGTTATACACCCACATGAGCAAACTTAAACCCCAGAGACCACATTACAGCATTGCCTTGAAAAGATCAAACCACCATATTCCATCTAAGAACAGAACACTTCCCATTCAACGCCCACGTAAGTTGCATTAATCCACAGCATCCCCACCTCCACCTATCCCTATGTGCCAACTTTGCTCTGCCCCATATGAGACTGTTGCTCACATCCTTTACTACTGTCAATAGCTTAAGGAACTCAGAACTTCTCTCTTGCCTTCCGAATCTACAGAAGAAAACACTTTCTATACATATTCCTCACAACTTACCAAGACCTGCAGATTCATCCACCTGTCATTAAGATAAAGGGCTATAGTTATGACTCAAGAGCTGCTGGAACATTAACAGCAACAACAACAACATACATTATTCAAGTAAAAGTGAGAGGTATGCAATAGAATTAAAGGTCTATTAAACAAATTTCACTAATTCAGCTTATCAGGTGAGAAAAAAAATCATTACTATTACCTCTTTACTACCTGTAAAATGACGAGCATCACGCAGAGGTTTATCAGGCCCCTTGTCAGTAAAAGTGGCTTGAAATATTTCCCCTGTCTTTACATTGATAGCTGCAATTAAAGATCTGACTTTTACTTCATCTATAGATCCAGTCTAAATTTAAAAAAGGTGAAATGGAAAAAAGCTTGGACAGGGGTGCTCAACCAGTCGATCGCGATCTACCGGTTGATCTTTAAGTGCTTGGCAATCAATTGCGGGATGACTGTAGGACACACCACTGAAGTTTATTGCTTTCTATTGTCTTTGTATTTTGGCGGGTTGTTTTTCTTGGATTTGGAGGGTTTGTGTTAGATTTTTCTTCTTTTGGTTAATAGTGAATAATGCCAAAAGGCACACCAGCACAGGTTCGGTTTCTTTTATTTTTTGTTTCAAGGCTTCGGTAGACTCATTGATCTCCAAAGGCTGGGAAATGTAATAGTAGATCCAATGTCAATAAAGGTTGAGCACCCTGGTCTAAGAGATAAGGACAAAATTTAAAAAAAAATTAGTTATTGAAATTCAAAGCTGAAATTTTTCTGTAATGTCTATTCCAAAGAAAGAGTGAAATATTCCGACACATCAGGGTTGCACTGCAATGGTGGTTTATAAGGGTTACCCTATCTTACCCAAGATTTAAAAATATGTCAATTTATTCATACAATATTACAAATCCAAACAATTGCCCATAAAAAGCAATGCATTGGGCCTTGTCACTATGTCAGTTGAATAAAATTTATGTGAAAGACTCTGATCTCACAACCTGTAATAGGAATTGCCTTATCACCAAAGCAATGCAATAGAAATACAGTTGAACCCGGTTATACTGAATTTGGATATACTGAAATCTTGGTTCTTCTGAAAAAGTTCCAAAAAACTATATTTTTTCTATATAAATAGACTGGTTAATCTGAAAGTAAACCCACTTATACTGAAATATTTTTTGGTCGGTTAAGAACAGAAATTGCAGAAATTCTCTGTCAAAAGTACAAACAGACACCTGCCACCAAGAAAACAATACCAAAAAAGAAAACCGAAAAGAAAATTAAACCAAAAAACCACTGTAACTCAGTGAACAGCAGTCTCATGTCTGCATACAAAATGGCTGATGTAGTGGTTATTTTCCATTGACATGTATATTACCCGAAATGATATTATAGCAAAATAAAATACTCTACATAGCCATGATACGTCATTATCAGTTATACTGAAATTTTTTTGACAAATTTTGAATTTCAGAATAAGCGGGTTTGACTGCATTTTCTTACAAAATACTTGCGGAGAATTACACAATGTAATGAACACAGACCTACCAATGCCATAGATCACTGGAAAAGGAATTGCGTTCCTGAATGTCGTGTTGTGATCTGCAATAGAAAAATAAAGATAAAAAACCCCAATAAAAATTCCATTAAATTCCAGAAAAATGAAAATTCTATAGCAGCACTGATAGAAATGTTGACAAGGTGCTTCTAAGCGGATAAACTTTGATTTCCAATTTCATACTTTATTTTCATTTTTAGGGTAAGTAATAAGAATAAATAATTACCCAAAATACAGGCTGATATCAGGTGAATTTTGTTTTCTGACTGATGCAAAGCTCCTGAAATGAAAGGATTGATTGAATCATCCATAGTTCACCAGAAAAACAGTATGTTATTACCTTAATTATTATATTATTATTATTATTATTATTATCATTATTATTATTATTATTATTATTATTATTATTATTATTATTATT
>JASKDV010185636.1:0-12066 GCA_032466395.1 Aegires albopunctatus
TTTGGCGAAAAAATGGTGAATTTAGGGGTTGTGGTTTAGGAGGAGAAGTGACACATGTGTTTCAACTCTTCGGTTATTTATAAGGATGTTTTCAATTGTTATTTATATAAACCCCATTGCCTCATACCCTTTATTTCTTTAAGGACCATATATGATATATATATATATATTTTTTCTTTTCTTTTTTCTGATGATACAGGAAACAAACATAGTGATTTATGGTCCAATAAGAGTTAATACACTCAATATATATGTAACATTTTCTTCTTGCCGATACCATAAGAAGCATCAATTGAAAAACTATCACCACCTGAGGAGTGTCTATAGACACGAAACTTGTGATTCAATCTATATTGATCTAAGTATTTCTATACTTTGTAATGCTTCACAAATATTTTCAATTTTGTGTTAAGCACTCTGTGTATTTTATGTTATAATTACTATCATATAATATATATATATATATATATATATATATAATATATAAGCATTCATCGTTATTTAATGGACAAAGGCTAAAATTGCCAGTCTGTTATGGTAACTTGTTCAAGTGAACCTTTAAAATGTTTCATGACAAAAAGAGACAATTATTAAATCTTAGCATCTGGTATTAAAGAACAAGATCGTTTAATATGGCATCTCAATGAATGTTGACATTAAAGATACTAATGTGTGTTTGTGTAAGTGAGTGATAAAGCATTATGCACTGAATCCAGTTATCTTTAAATAGCATCTACATATATGATAATGTGCATTTTAAGTTTCCTTTTTGGGATAATAAATAAAATCCATTGAATTGAATTATGTTTTCATAACAAACAAATTTACAAATGATAAAAAAGTAAATGAAAAGAGCAACCTTCAGAAAACAATAGATAACAGTAAAGAAGACCATCAGAGAGTCCATTAAAGAACAACAAAAATGACAAAAAGTGAAGATATAGTAGTGAAACCCAATGAACCGCCCCCCTATTTACCGCACAAAATTCCACTTCCACAGACCTCCCTAATTAGAAATTCAAATTCTGTAATGACTTCATAATAATTTTTGCAATTTGACAGAAATATCTGTAATTAGGCCGTTATTTCGCAAGAAATAAAAAATGAATATAATGGTTGTGTTAATATGAAAGTTGTTTTAAAACTTTAAAGCGCTTATGGCACTTTCCTTTTCTCTAAAGGTTCCATGTTTAACTGTTAAAATTAAAAGATTCTAGACCTATGTGGATATCTGATATATCTAAACTAAGGCATCTTGAATGTTGGCGATGGAAATAAGTATACAATACCAGACTAAAAGCGATCCCATAGTCAAATTTCATTTTATCTCAAAAATCTGTATTTTACTGGCAGTTTTTGTAATTCTGTAATATGTGTCTTGAACATGAATTCTGTAATGATTACAGATTTTCTGTAATACTAGGGAGGTCTACTTCCAGTTCCACTTTATTAAAGTCTATCTTGGTCTCTATATACCACCTACTGCCATTTGCCAACATTGGGCAGGAACATTCTTCAACAAAGACAATAAAATATGACCCAATATACCGCCAATGAAGCCGGCGATTAAGAAAAAAAATAAGAAAAAAGATTGAGAAAATGAGAGATCGCCAGTAACACTGCCATTGCATGAACGCTGAACCTACTTCATAACATCCACATGAAGGCAACATCACAACTACATTCTACAATGCTTGTCAATGCCGTAAGCCCAGTAACATTCTCTGAGAATGTCCGTCTCATAAGTGGTAATCACATGGCATAGCGTAGAATAGCCATGTAGGAAAAAATGTTGCCAATACTATTGCAGTCTGATGGCATGCCAATTGTAGCATTTGGGATACTGAAGGAGTGAATTTTAAACAGAAGTACAATTACTACAATTTGACTTCAACTTTAATTAGATCAAATTGCCCCCTTTCCCATTTCCATATATCCCTCTTCTTGGTTAGCTCCCTTCCAGTAATTCAAATTCTATTTTAAATCACAATGTTCAACCATTCCCAAGGAATTCCAATTAAGAGATTTCCACCATGGATAAAAGTATACAGTTGCTGAAACACTGTAAACAAATTATTTTAAAAACTACTATGGCACTTTACAATGACCAAGCACACTGGTTACATTGAAGGAGACTTGCAGTCTATAAAGCATGAAAACACTGTTTGGACCAGGACAGCATTGTCTAAAAAGGCCAAGTTTTAAATTTTCATCTTAGTCCTTTGAAGTAACTGGGGTAAAATATCTTCCTTAAAGACACATCACCATTTATCTGAACTAATGAATAAATTATCTGTGATTGATTGATGAGAGATTATTCTGATGTCATCTGTCCTACTCATGTTGATGATGAACATTGCTTGACAAGACATAAATTGACTTGTGCTGACTACTAATCCATTGATACTTTAACATGTAATTATTGTAATACAGTTGAACCCGGTTATACTGAACTTTTTAAAGAAACAAAATTTAATCTATATAAATAGACTGCTTAATGAGGGACTTAATCTGAATTAAGCCCGCTTATACTGAAATATTTGTTGCCGGTTGAGAACAGAAATCTCAGAAATCCTCTGCCAAAAGCCAAAACGGAAACCAACCTTTCCTTTCCATTGAAGTTAATATCACCCGAAATGCCATTATAGCTTACTAAAATACCTCTACACAGCGATTATCGGTTATACTGACATTTTCAGAAATATTTTTGAATTTCAGGATAAGCGGGTTCGACTGTATAACATTTTTCACATTAAAATCCTTACAAAGAATTGAACAAACATCCATGAGAAAACATCTCTTCAGCTCAATATAAAGTTGTATCAATAATAAAATAATATCGGTGGGCTTAGGGGAGTTTTGTTCAAGACAATTAACATTAAAAATCAAAACATGTCTATAACACCATAATGAAATTGAAATGAATTCACAAGAGACTCTTTTTCTGTCGCTGAAATTTTACTCCATATTTAGCTGTCACAATACAAACATCTCCATTACAGTTCTCTTTATCCATCAGTTCATTAAAACCTTTCACAACATTCTCAACTCTGGGGAAAGAGAATAAAGGTTTGCAACTCATGGCTCATATTTTAGTAGATAGCATTAAAATTCCTATTTGATACACTTGTTGATATGCATAGCTGTAGTTTCTTTATCTTATTTTTCTCTCAATTAGAGTACACTGAGCAAGGAATTTGTCATGGATGTAAACTATATAATGTGGTTTTTTATCATCATTTATATGTTTTACATTATTTCATAATAATTCAACTCTATATCACTCTCACCCTTATTCCGAATTGGCAAAAGAAAGATGCTGACTATATGGAAAGGGTGTAGAAATTAAGATATGAACTTGCCTGTCCAGGCCTTTGTAACTCTTAGAGTAAACACACTTTATCATCTCATTTCATGAATAATAGTTCTGAGACTTAAGTAGGTTTGACTTTGACACAAAAAGCTTCAACTGAAATGGATCATGTGCATTCTACATACGGTTGTACACCAATCATCTGTATCACATTCAGGGCTTCCTCAGTATGCAAACTGACTCCTTCTTGAAAATCAATTATTGACGTGTCAGCGAATGATGGGCAAAGACATGCCAACTGTATTCCCATCTCACTCAAATGGGGATTTGACTGCAAGAGTAAATTTTTCATTAAATTTGAATAACTATAGCAGAGTCAATTTGTTAAAAAATGGATTGATTTTGATTAATTCATTGTTGTAGAAAATAACAATTGACCAACTTTTTATCACATTCAATAACAAAAATGTTCTCATGTCTGTAGAGGAAAATCATTACCGATAATATTGATACCAATCATGGGGTTAATATTCAATTATAATACGGTGAAACTCACTTAATTAGAATTCTTTGGGGTGTGATGATGTCTTCAAATTATCCATGTTCGAATTATGATTTTAATCAAAGGGAAATGACTGGTTGTAAATTATTCGACAAAGTGTTGCCAGGTTGCTCATCTATGATCAATATTGCTAGGACTAGATCACCCGGGTGGTGGAATTTTGAATGCTGTTGCAAGGCTTGATTTACTTTTTTATATATAAAGATTAATAACAAGCTGGCCATGTATTACTATGACTCATAACTAGGACCCAAATTTGGGTTGTTGGAGTCATTAGTACTGTGAAAATTCAAATTTTATGGCTTTGAATTATCCAAATAATCCCAGAAATAGTTTGCATTTTATTTAACCACGAAAATATACCTAGACTTCGAGGTAACTTCAAATTATCCAAGTTCGAATCATGTGGACTCAACTGTAAATTGGCGAAAGTAAAAAATTTAAACATGGTGTCTAGATTTTTTGGAGACCTAAATTTCAATCTCTCCACATAAACTAAATCCCAGAGATAAAAAAATAAATTTCTATCATGTAACTTATTTTAAAACAAATACAAAATGTCTTACTGCCCAACTTTTTGTGAATCCAACAACACCATATTTTGAAGCAGCATAGACGGGAGAAAAATAAGCAGGTGTCAGTCCTGAAAAATATCATAGTAAAACTAAAATACTAAAATGTTACTATCAACATCTGGGTGGTGTAGGTTGGGGGACAGGGGAGGGGGCAGGTAAATTGTCATAATTTTGACACCATTCAGAGATCAAAAAATATCTGTTTTACATATATCCTTACCAGCTGTGGATGCAACGTTAATAATGGTTCCTCCTTTCCCACCATTGTCTTTTCTCATGTGTTCAATTGCCATCATAGTCCCATAGATAACACCATTCTGTGGAACAGGGTAAACGTAGTTCAGTATGAAATATAGTGGCTGTAATAATGCTTTATTTTCACTTTAAAATGCTGCAATTTTCATCAGTATTATCCACTGATCTATACTAGAGGAGCAACTAAAAGAAGATAAATATCATGAATCCAATTTGAGTTCAATTCTAGATATACTTAACCTCCTACTAATCAATTATCTTTTATTTTATACATGAATAAATTTTTCTTAAATTAAATAGAACAGAAACACTAAATTCATCTTTTGTCTTTTAATCTTTAATTTTAATCTACCACATACACAACTGAAAATGCTTCAGTGTATACATAATCAAGCTACCAGACATATCATCAAAAGCATCAAATTGGTCCCATGTTATTGGTACTTGTAGAATCACAATCATTCTAAAAGATAGCTATTTCTTTCATACAATTATTTTAATGACACTCCTCTTCATTTCTGATTTGATTAATGCATATGGCCCACCCAGATAATCAAGATCAAGTGAACAATCCCATTCAAATGTTCCCAGAAAGGCTCAAAACGTGTTGACCTCTTTCACCCATCTTCTGTTTGGAATGCTGATTCTTCGGATTTTAAAGTGAAAGTGAATATACCTGAGGTAAGTAACAAAAAATATCTAAAAACCCATCTTATATTATTTCATATAATGTTATTGATTATACTTGTACATACTCATATTGATGTATTATTGAATGTGGTTTTTATTTCATTTAAGTGCCTAGAGCTGTGTTGTCATGGGATTGGGTGCTAAATAAATAAATTGTATTATTATATAGATAGATAAGATAAACTTTATTATCCAAATGGAAATTTGAAATAAAATGACAACAGACTCAACCATTTACTATATAATCTAACATCAAAAAGATTTTTTATATAATTCTGTTCTCGCAGATGGTTGCAATATTCTTGAACTTCTTTTACATGATTAATTACTACATGATATTATTGTGTAATCACTGAATTAAAATTGTTACATGTACCCTGCACGAATGGCCTATCTTCCTTCATCACATCATTATCAAAATATCATTTAAGACAATCTCAAAATCTCTAGAGAAATAATAAAGAAAGAACTAGACATGTTTTCCTCACGGAGGAGAATTTCCCTCTAAATTGTGCGTTTAAGTTCATTATGAGTAGTGCGTCAGGCCCAGACTTTGACCCGAGGTCACAGACAGGGTAATCGGTCCATAAATCTCAATAAATCTTATGTTTTCAAAGGCTTGTAATATGATAACTATCTCATTCGAGAACATGCCATTGAAGGAGATACTTGCTTTACTCCTCTCTTTGTTATATGTGAAAATCTTATTGTCATAGGTTTATTCGTGTTTGAACTATTCATCAATTGTGTAAGTCTATTTTATCTGTGTTGAATTCATCAAGTGATTAAAATTAAATATTCATTACCTTGTTATTCGGCCACCGATCGATTTCCATTTGAGGAATTATTAAAGTACATTTAGTGGAGTATTTCGTTGTGAAATTTTTTCAACTGAGCCTCATCTCGTTGTTGTGCATAATAGTGCTGTGTACATATTCTTTTTATTCCCACAGATAATTGCCTTGTCACGCATACAATTTTGTCACTACTGTAGTATTAATGATAAAGTGAAATTAAAACAATGGAGCATTCCTTGCAACAGCATATGGGTGCACTTAATAATTTATACCATGTGTGCACCAACAAAAAAATTTCTTTATGAGAAAAAGCGATGCAAAGGAAACCCAAGCTTTGCAGACATAGCCCGTGACCTTTACTTAGTTTATAAACTAGAAGTATCAGAAGACTTTGACAGTATTTATTCCAAATATAACTCTCTCTCTCACATACACACAAACACATGCATTCTCTCTCTCTCCTATCTCACTCACTCACGTGAGTTCTCTCTCTCTCTATCTTTCTCTCGTGCGTGTTCTCTCTCTCTTTCTCTCTCGTGTGTGTTTTCTCTCTCTTTCTCTCTCATGCATGTTTTCTCTCTCTCTCTTTCTCTCTCACTCACTCACTCATGTGAGTTCTCTTTCCCTCTCTCTCTCTCACTCATACGAGTTCTCTGTCTCTCTCAGGCGTATCACCTCTCTCCATCTCTCATTTTCACTTTCTTCCCTCTCTATCTTACTCGCACTTTCTCTATATCTTCCTTTAAACACGCACAGACTGAACAAAAATCATGACTCAGGGATAAAAATTGGTGAGCAACTTTGTAAGCCTACTACCTACAACATACTAAAATATGGCTACGAAATTTCTTCCGATTTTAATATAAACTTAATTTAAATTCTTATATTAAAAAAACAAGCGAATAAAAATGGCAAACTTTCATGCCCTATAGAATCATAATGGTTTATAATACTGTTATCATAATTTAACCTTTAAGAAGATCTTGGAAATAATTATCAAGTGATGTTATAAACATTGGATGCATCGTGAAATAAGTGTCATGATGGTTTCATTGCATGTGTCTTATCATGCTATTAAGCCGATATCGCCGTAATGCATTGAAACCACCTGTCAACTAGCTGGTGCCCTCGTGACATCAGCCATGGGGTGATAAAACCCATTAGCTAAAAGTCGCGCCTTTTGTACGCCGTGTCCTCTACAATTCATTTATATTGAGATTTTTTTTTTTCATGAAAAGGATTTAGAATTCCACAGACGAGCACAAAGTCCTTCATCAAAGTTCTACAACTGGCCGTTGTATAGTAACATTGTTTTGCACGCATTTTTTTTTTTACTGATTCACGCCAAAAGATTTGACCTACTGTAAATTGTTTTTGAATTATTCAGCCAACAGAAGAGAAATAAATTACAGCATCATCGAATTAATAATTAAGGAGGAGGGAGAGAATAAAAATTCCTAAATTTTGTGCTTTTTCTATAGAAAGCCACGTGTCAGTTTTCCTGGTCAACTATTTAAAATCTTTATTCCAATAGGAATTTTCAAACACCCTATTAGTTGAAAACAATATTTCATAATAAGAGAACTTTTTCATGCTTTCATCTTTTCTTTCAAATAGTCTTACCAGATTAATACTTATCATTTGATCACCCTTCGATTCGTTAGCAATGCCAGCATTGTTCACCAATAAATCAATGTTGCCAAATATTGATACAGCCTTTTGAAATGCACCTGTAATATAACCAGATATCAATAAATGAATAAGTAAATAAATAAATAATGAAAAGAACAAGGTCATTTAAAAATAGGAAAAAATAGGCAATTATTGTTTATTAAACTAGATGAGGAAATAATGTAAAAGAAATGTAAAAAGCCTCTATCAACTAGGTTCTTCATAACTGTTTGTAAATGGGTTGCATTTGAGGTGGAGGACAGGGATCAAGAGGACACATACCAATGATACAACTACATCTGACTACAAAGTAGCCTATCTTTTTCCAATTTCTATTTCCTAAATTGCTTTTTTTTTCTCTTCACTTAAAAATTAATCTTTGCCATCAACTCGTTTGGTCGCTTTTACATGTGAAAATGAAACCAAATGTTCATAACTTGACTTTTTGTCTCCCATCGCCTCCTAAGATGCCTGAAATCAATGGGTTCTTGTTGCATCACTTGAAAAGGCATCTGTTGTAAATTCAGTTGTTTTGAAGTTTTCGGTAAGGAAAGGGAGAGGTGGAAGGGATAAGGGAGGGAGTTGGAAGGGTCAAAGATAAAAGGAACAAATTTGTTTTGCTAAGTTAAATAATGACAATGACAAAGATGGGACTCGATTTGGTTTCTTCTATCCAATCATTGAGCTTGTAATGAAGTATATCATTCCTTCCAACCAGTAAAATCCACGCAAATGAGTAACGTAAAACCACAGTGACTTTCATTAATAGCATTAGCAACTCTTCATTCTATCAGATGACTCTCCTTTGACTTTTTTGCTGCAACACACCCCAGCAACAATGCACATGTATTATGCATAGGAGTATGTTATATCAAGATTTCATTGCATCTATAATCTATTCCATATCTATCTCAAATAAAATAAATAAAATCAGAAAGAGGGAATGGAGAATGAGAGGAAGAGAACGAGAGAAAGTTTTCCACCTCCAATTTGTTTTTTATCTTACTTGAAAAACTATTTTTGGAAGCGACATCACAATCAAGGAATGCAACATTGCTCTGGCCATAAATTGATTGAAATTCCTTTTCCACCTCCTTTCCTTTAACTGCTTGAACATCTGACATACAAACCTGAAAAGATGTATACAGTTGAACCCACTTAATCCAAATAAGTTGGGTTTCTGAAAAAATTTGGATTAACCAGGAATTTGGAATTAACCAAAAATGCCTAATTTCAAGGAATGAGCTTTAAATTTTGGGTGTATAGCATGCAAAGTGAAAACATTGCCCTGTGCATTGTATAAACGGGCCTGGGTCCGACATTGACTGCATTACAATGTCTTTTTTGTTTAGTAACATAAAAAGAATTTTTGAGCTTCTCATTTTCTGAAGTAATCTGTACTGCTTGGAGCCGGTTATCGAAGACAATGGCTTCTAATCTTGAGAGAGTGCCTGAGGCAACGTGTAGTCCATTTAACTGGACAAACCTCTAAGGTTGTTCAGCTTTTCCATTTGATGAGCTTACGCTGACAATCGACATACAGTATGTGAAGAGGTGTTACATGTAATGTTGTGATGATTTGTGCTGTAACTGTAACTGTGATCTATGCATTTAACATTTGTCTTTTGTGTGGATCAAACATGAAGTTTTTTTATTATTTGATTTTTGTTGGGATTTTTTTTCATCTTCACTGAATTTTTGTTCTTCATCCACCCAAAAAAAATTGGATCAAGCAGGTCAAGGCAGGTAAAAATTTGGATTAACCGGTCATATTTATAGATCTCTAGAAAAAATTCTGTTCTTTTTCAAAACATTTGGAATACCAGGAATTTGGAATAACCGGGTTGGACTGTAATATGATTTAATATTATAAAAATAATAATATTCCATTGGTTTTCTTTTCCATTTCATAAGAAAAAATCCAATGCATGGAAGATTAAATGTTAATTGATTTTAAAATTTAATTAAAATGGCATGTCAAACAAATAATTTCTATTCAGAAGGTGATGACAGCAAATATGAAATTTTTTGAAAATCTGTTCAATAGCAAATATTAACAAATGAATATTGCACTTTGTTGTTTCTTTTTCCATGTTTTAACGTTATATTGAAGGGAAGATAAAAAGAAATTGGTGGGAAGATGAAAGAGGGGTTTAAGTATAAAATTGGACATGGCTTTACCCTTGCTCCTCCCTGAAGAAGAAATCTTGAAAATGCTTTTCCAAGACCTTGGGCAGCTCCGGTCACAAATGCAGTACAACCTTTGATGTGCATTTTGGTCTAAAGGTTATAAGAATATAATATCAAAATATAAAAATTACTGAGAGAAGAGATGATTGTAGTGTTGAATGGCAAGGAGAGCTTTTTACATAAAAGACAGATGACAAAAAGTAAGTATCACAATATTATATTTTTATGTTCATCCAGGATGATAGAATTGGGGATGGGCCCTTTCTTAGGCCTTCAGATGATCTCAAACTTCAATTTAAGATGATTGAAGAGCAAAGCAGCCAGTCCGCTCAAGAAATAAAGATAAAAATAGCTGTCAAAAATTGATCAGAGTGTACCCCCAGTGACATAGTAACACATCCATTGACACAGAGCCTATTTTATGTTAATAGTTCAAACATGGAAAATAACTGTTTCACTCTTTAAAATAAAACCAGTTTCTTTTCCAATCAAGAGTGGTATTTTTACATTAGATTTTGTGGCATTTTGTTATTGTGGTACTGTGTCAATGGGGGTACATTGACTATAGAAAAAGTTTTCAATATTTTATAATTTATATTGAATAATAAAACAAAGAATCGAGATCTAGATAGGCTATCTAGAATCTAGATCTAGAATCCAGAATCTAAATTATATCTAGAGATTAGGAACCATTGTTTTCTTAAGATGCAATAAAAAAAACATTTATAATGAAAGTTGAAAGTTGCATAGTGCAAGATTCTCACTCGTTGACTTTGGTGCTCGTAGCTCTAGATTCTAGATCTATCGAAACTAAATCCAATCTAGACTAGATCTGGATTTTCTAGATTCTAGATCTAGAATCTAGATCTAGAGATCTAGATCTAGATCTCTATCTAGTTTTAATAGTTGTTCCTTTCAGGACCACAATTTTAAAGAACTTTTTTTAGTTTGTATTTTGATCTATTCTGACCTAGATTTCTAGATCTAGATTCTATAGATCTAGACTAGAATCTAGATTCTAGATCTAGATAGATATATCTAGATCTAGATATAGATCTAGATCTAGATTAGTTCTAGATTTCTCTAGATCTAGATCTAGATTTAGATCTAGACCACAAAAGTGCTTTAACTTGATCTCTACTGTAGTATTTGTAGGCCTACACGTTTTATTTTTGACAATAAGCAACACCCGGCCAGCAGTATTAATGAAGTCTTCGGGCTAAGGGTTCGTTTGTTTGTTTGTTTTTAAATTAAAATCGTATTAGATCTAGATCTAGATCTAGTTATCTAGATCAGTATTTTATGTCTGGTCTGATCATACTGATCAAAGTTCATTTGAGGGCAGTGAAAAATCTATATCGGTTTTCGGCTATCTGATAAGAAATCGAAACTAAAAGTTGACCCCATAGAACTACACTCATGGAACGCTATCTTTGCCGCTGCACTGATCCTTGCAATATCGCAAGTGGGGGGCATCTACGCTAAGCCACGCCTATTTTCGTTATTATTTCATTGTTGTTTCTCTTTGCGTTTTTATTAGTTTTATAAAACCTAAACGATCAATTTTGCTAATTATAAGCTTTAATAACCTTTTCCCACCTTTATATTGTTTTCCTTTACTTTTTATTATGTAATCTTTACCGGACTTATGGGTTTTTTTTGGGTGGCTAGAAAAATGGTACTTCAAAGGATCAACTCTATCATTCCACAGATGGTTTTATTGTTTATCTTTTCTTTTCAAGTCTTGGTCAAGATTGAAAAATAAAAGAATAATTTTCTTGTTCCATAAACATGATGGTTGAATTTCAAAGAAAGAATGCAAATGTAATTTAACGTTTATAATTTAACTCCAAACCACCGTTTAGGCTACCGAAATGACCCGATCATGGTGATGATGATAATAATAATACTGATGCTAATAATGATAATAATAATGATAATCATCATCATCATAATAATAATAATAATAATAATAATAATAATAATAATAATAATAATAATAATAATAATAAT
>JASKDV010185647.1:0-12065 GCA_032466395.1 Aegires albopunctatus
CGCTTTCCTTTCATTCAGTTTACTAAAAATTGCTTTAGTTTCATTTTGGGATATATTTATCTCACATTCATCAATCAAATTGTCCTCAAGATTTAGTTTTAGATCTTCTATGATTTCTGTGTTGTCAGTTGAATCAAAACGACAATAGAACTTATTTAATTCGTCTATATTTATGTCACTAAACAGTTCAACTTTCTTGTCGGACAAACCGACCATTTTTTAAAGACCTGACCAAGTGTGTCTCATGCTCATATTATTTGAGGAGAAAGAGTTTTCAATTGTTCGCCTGCAGTTTTCTTTGTTTTTCCTTATTTCTCTTTTGAGCTCTTTTTGTGTCTTATTAAGATTGACAATATCTCCTTTCGAGAAATAGAATTTCTTTTTGTTTAACAAGGCTTTAAGTTCTTTACCCACCCTTGGTTTGTTGTTGGCAAAGCACACAATTTCTTTTTTCTCGCATACCATGTCCTCGCAAAATTTTATATATTCACATACACACTCATTCAAGTCTTCTACATTTTCATTGTTTTGGATTAAAAGGTTCCACTCAGTGCAGTCAAAACATCCTCGTAGAACATCACACGCTCCTTCATTCCAAACATACACGGATTTCCTGATTGGTTTGACTATTCTCACCACAGGCCTGTAGCTGGGAATAAGTAAGGGCATGTTATGGTCTGATGCACCAAGCAACGCCTTTGGTCCATATTTGTAAGAACTTATAACATTACAATAAAACAAGTCTAATGTAGACATCCCTCTCGTTGCACACTTCACAAATTGTTCGAAACCATCAATGGAGAGGTCACGGCAGTGATTAAAATCTCCAGTCACGATGATGTCACTGTCCGGCGAAATATTTGATAAATTTTCAATGTTATTGAGTAAAATGATTACTGCGGTTTTCCTGTCCCCGCAAGGTGGTGTGTAAACTGTTATCACGAGTATTTTAGAGAACTCTCTTGGTAAGTAGAATGGTCTGATGTTTATAACCAACAATTCAATATTGTTATCACAATGAGTGTACTTGACAGATGAGTTGTTTGGGTGGCACCATTTATCACTGATATAGGTGCATACCCACCCCCGCAAGACTTCTCGACGCCTGCCCGGTCAGCACGAAAAAGGGTGTAGTCCGTTAATTCAAAGCCTTCATTTGGTATGTCATCGTTCAACCATGTTTCAGTTAAGGTTATGATTGAAGCTGTAGAATAGTCGTGGGAGTGTCACATAATTCATCCATCTTGTTTTTTATCAGCTTTGACTTGCATGAACTTAATCAATTTTATGCTCGATTTGATACTAAAAAAAATTACTCAGAAATTGAAAAAAAACAGAAAGCAATTGCAAGAAAGGAAAATAAAGAAAATAGAGAGCTTAGGTCTAGTGAGCTCGAGGTTAAGCATGTTTTGTTTATTTAATTGAAAGAAAGAAAGACTAGTTGTCCAGATGATATTAAAGGATCTATGTACAATTTATACCCCTACATTATGTCTCTTTTGTCTTCATGTATTCCTGATATTTGGAAATGTCAAAAATCGACCCTATTCCAAAAAAATGGAAAGACACTAACTATGAACGACCTGCAACCTATTGCCCTTACTTCGATCCTTATGAAATGTTTAGAGAGGCTTGTTTTAACAAAAGTTATCTCCCAAATGAGGCCCTTCTCTGACCAATTACAATAATTTGCCTATCAAGCAAAGTGCAGCGTGGAGGACGCTCTCTTAGTTTTTATGTATAATATATAAAGATCTTGACCAACCTAAAACTTATTGCAGACCACTTTTTGTTGATTTCTCCTCTGCCTTTAATACCATCCGCCCTCGCTTGCTAATTGAAAAATTGTGCACCTACGAAATAAATGCTTATAAATCGGCTTGGGTCCTTAACTTTTTTATAAATATATCCCAATATGTGAACGTAAAAGGAGAGAAATCAAACCTAATTTTTACCTACACCGAGGCGCCGCAAGGCTGTGTTATTTCGCCAATACTCTTCACGATTTATTCAAATGACTGGTACTGTAGAGTCTGTTCCTTACAAAAAAAATTCGCAGATAACACTGTGCTGCAAGGACCTAAGTTTCTTCAGGATATGAAGTATATTCTAGAGCAGAAGTACAAAATGGTGTGATGATAATATTCTACACCTAAATGTAAGCAAATCAAAAGAGATGATTATTGGTTTTCGAAAAAGTAAAGAAGAGCTCCCTCCCCTAACTATCAAAGAGAAAATTGTTGAGAGAGTAGAATTTTACAAGTATCTAGACGTTAGTATCGATAAAAAATTAAGTTGGTTCAAGCAAGCGAACGACATTCTAATTCTAGCAAAAATAAACAAGAGATGATAATTTATAAGAAAATTATACCAATTTAGCATCGTCAAGACTATTATCACTCTTTTCTATCGATCCACAATCGAAAACATTTTAACTTTCTGCCTTGCAGTTTGGGGAGAAAATTGCCTTATAATAGAATACAAATGAAATTATATCACTTCCAATATTAATTCAAAAAACTACCTGAATAATGTTACATCGATTATGGACAAAAAAAAATCAAATAGAAGTAATCGACCTTTATCAGTCAAAACTAAGACCGAAAGACACCGCCGGTCGTTTAGATTTATAAATCTGAACGCAACCAAATTGTAATAGTATAACAGGCTGATAGTTCTTTTTCAGATAATTTATATTACCTTTTGATATAGAGACATTTTTTTACAAATTACTTTTTCTGAAATGTTTGTATACATTTTTACGATCTGTGATAGCTATACTTATACCATTTTTATGACAAACTGAATAGATTAGTGATTGTTTGATATTAGATAATAATATTTTAGAATTTATATTTATCATGAATTATCTCTTTGTGGATGTGTGTGTGTGTGTGTGTGTGAGTGTGAGTGTGAGTATGTGTGTGTGTGTGTGTGTGTGTGTGTGTGTGTCGTGTTGTGTACCTATAAATAACCCTGTCCTTTCGTTTATAAACTTTAAGCTGGTGTAAAGCAAAGACAAATTTCCTTTATAAGGACAAAATAAAGTTATTGAATTGAATTGAAAAATCCTTCTTTCTTCAATGCTCCTACCATTAAGCGGATCAATCACCCAAATATTTTAATTCCCTCCCCCTACCCCCTCCCCCATCCCCTCTTCCACCCATATACACAGACTTTTTCCTTTTTGGACTCCCTCCCCATCTCGTCTTTCCTAATTACCAGTTCATGTTTTTCTGACTAACGTTAAACCTCCTGATGACGAAATTGAGATCTACAGGAATCGGTTGTGAAAATATATCTTAATTCGTGATCTACGTTGAGATTAAGATTCAAATAGACTAATTGGATGGGGCAGGATGGAACTAACTCAAGCGGATAGCTGCATCTAAATTCTACACTCTACTTTTGGAACGTTCTCGTACCAAAATTCTTTTCTCTGAGCTGCTTTATATTTTGTTTTTTTTTGTTTTGTTTTTTCACTTTGCCCCTTTGGTGTGGTACTCTTTATCAGAACAGACAATAAGGTGGGATACGTTTGAATCATTCATTAAAATCTGAATACTTTAGACCTGATTTCAATATAAATTATGCACGTATCGCCTTAATAATCACAGAAAGAGTCTTGAATGGTGATCTGACCTGATGAGGTGATAATTGTACAAATTTGCTTAAAGTTATCAACATGATTTGTCTACGTTTAATGGATGAGGGTCAATTATTCCCTAATCTTACAGTGGTAGGCAGATAATGCACACATTATAATATGGCAACCATTCTTTTAAAAGCGAGGAGAATGAAAATTAAAACAATACAATCTCAATGATGCCGGTAGATTTGATCGTACTGTTAGAATGAACGATCATGCTACTGATAGGAAAAGAGGCAAAGATCATATTAATTATAAAATAGCTTACGATGATTAATTATTTATCATCCGAATCAAACAACAATCTCTGTGACTGAAACGAATTCCTTTACAAATAGTGAAGATCTCTATTTTTGGCATCTTGATCTGTACCAATCCGATTAAATTGTATATCATTATTCTCAGTCTTATCTTTTATCCTGATTGAAAGAACTTTAATCTTGATCTCTGGGAAGAAAAAGCTAGCAATCTAAAACGAATTTAATTACAATTAAACATTTCCTTTTTAGCTTTCATCTGTATCGCTACGATTGAAATGCTTATCATTATTCTTATTCATATCTGTTATCTTGGTTGGAAGAACTTTATCTTTAGTCTCTGGTAAGAAAAATGTTAAGAGAAAAGCTATGAAGCAAATGGAAGAGAAAACAAGACCTGGTGCCCATTTAGCTAACACATAGAGAGGACGAGAGTACGGAGCTAACATATAACCAAGTTTAGGAATGCTCTTGCAAGATCCCACGCCAGCTGATCTGAGGACGGTCGGAAATATTTCTGGGGTGAAAATGTATACTGCATTAAAAGCAGCCGTGACTGCAAATTTAGCAAAGATGAAGAGAATTGTAGATACCGTGACTAAAGATGAAAAACTATCCTCAAAGTGAGCTAGAAGAACGGAAGAAAAGAGTCCAATAGAAGCTAAGCATAAAAACACTCTGAAAACCACGAGGCGTCCCATCTTGTTCAACATAATCAGAAGAATTATATTTGCTGGAATTTCTACCAATGACAATAAGCAAAAATTTAAAAATCGATTTCCAGAAAGATTTGAGGATGACATGAAAATTCCGAAATATGTCAAATTACAAGTAGTCCAGAGGTACCATATGATTAATAGTATTTTTAGGTTGTCTTTGTTGGTAAGCGCGTCTAAAAGGGTGGGTGATCTAGTTTTTATTATGTTGATTTTCTTTGCAGGCACAGGATTTGTATCAATCTCTTCATCCTCAATATCGTTGTTTCTTTTTATCAACTGAACCTTTTGTTCACCAAGAAACTCTGTATTCATGTAAGCTGCAAACACTTCCTCTACTTCATCAAATTTGGTTCCATTTTGCTTGCTGGCTTTCTTCAAAATAGCCAAGGCTTCTGACCTTCGACCTTTCGTTGCCAGCCACCGAGGTGACTCGAACAAAAAGAAGGGCACGCAGATAAGTGGCAATCCCGTAAGAGCACCAGTAGCCTGAAGATACCGCCAACCAATGTCTTCAAAAAGATAACCCAGGAATCCCACGGTAAGGGAGCAGAAAACCCAATACTGGCAAGCTGCAAATCCAAACATTTGCCTGTGTTTTGGGATCAGCATTTCAACGCCGAGAACAAGATAAGCAGAAGTCAATCCAGAGTAAGAGATGCCGTCAATGAATAAAGCAGTACAGACGTAATATATGTTTGGAGCAAAAGCAATGCTAAATTCCATAACCATATTTATAAAACCTGATATACAAATGACTGGTTTGCGTCCATAACGATCGGCTAAATTCGGAAAAGTCAAACCGCCAATAATAACTCCTAATGTAAACAATAACTGAACTAATTCTGGCTGTCCAGTCTTCTCGCAAACGAGATCCCATTCAGATACAAATGTCATGTACTTCCCTTTGGAAAAGTGTCGCCCATCTGGACAGGCCAAGGAAATGACCTCTGAGAAGTGGCCAGATTTGTTGTTTTTCACGATAACGTCACATTTTCCATAAGAAACCATCGCAGAGGAGTCATTCATCAGCCCATAACTTGACAACAGCTCTGTCTCGTTGACCTTACTACACCAATGGGGTGGGGAGTAACCTATGAAAGAAAATTGGTATCCTGAGGAACCATAATTTTGCAACTTATATTCATTAAATTATACTTTCTTAACCTATATGAACAAAATGTACGAATTCTGATAACCTACCAATAAACACAGTGTACCAATTACCAGAGTAAAAATATTCTTGCAGTGCGTATAGTATGCGACCAAAGTGTTGAAAATACTTATAGACTTTTCATGCAAATAATGTAGAACAAATGTAATGCAATAATAATCAACATTGAAGAACAATTATTTTCTATTAAATCAATTCAAGATTCCTTTACTACGCATAAAACAAAATGATCTTCTTTCACCTTCAATGTTTATATTATATACATGTAGTAAGCGTTATAGATCTACCGGGGCTATGTCCTTTAATTTACTCTGATGTTGCCCGTTACATTCTTTCTTCCTATAGTTAAAAACGGTTCTTGGTTCTTAATTTCTATTAGCTTCTATTTGTCTGAATTATTCTGCCCTTGTTACCGCCACTTTGGTGCAGTATTATTTAAACCAAAATGTGCATGCATTTAATTGTTCAGTTTTTTTTTTTTTTTTTTTTTTTTTTTTTTTTTTTTTGTTTGAACACTTTGAACTTAATTGTGTCGAATTTTGTCGCATTAGTTTGACACAATCGACCTAAAGACGTTGCGGTATAATACATGTAGCGTACTGTTAAAGTTCGATATCATGACTCCACTTAAAGGAAACGGCCTTTGGTGGCTTAGTGGTTAACACACTTCAAACACTAGAACACTCCAGTATACAATACATCACATACGTCGGTAGGGTGGGTGACTTAGTAGGATGGCTATTTCTCAATAACCACAAGTCATTGGCAATGTGCCCTTTGGTATGACATTTTGTCCCGCTTACCTCATCTTGACTCAGATGTAGATGAGTTCCTGTCAGTTAAACAGCGTTATCCTTGTCCGAAAAAAGGAATAGCGCCTAATGGGCAATAAGTCTTGTCCTATGTGTACTTTTGGTCTTTTATTATTAATAATACGACATTGAATAGCGTATGCTATTTGGTTCAAAAATGGCAACACATCTGAAACAACTAAGGCCTCAAATCCACAGCGAACATACAGACGAGTCCTAATGGCCACCACACACCACGCAGACAAAATGACAGATTTGAACTGTTCAGTTATAAGACCGCGATCATAAAGGCAGAACAATCAAGACTTTACCTGGGAAAGAATAGCACCAAAGTACTGTCATGTGATGCATGCATTTCAATCACATCAGCTATTCTTACTTTTGTAGAGGTCACTAAGTCAGTTCCTATGTCAACGAGTGAGATGAAACCACGACGGATTAAGTATGAAACAAATTCTTTCCAGGGAGAGTCTGGATCATTTTGCCACTATAAATAATTTCTCAAGACTTTTCTCGTGCAGCGTTCAATTTAAAACCAAAACAAACCATCCACGGGGTTTAGTTTTGATTTTTGACTGAACGCTCCACGCGAATGGCCTTCAGCAATCGTAAATGAAAATGTTCAAATTTGATCTCTCAGTAAGGACACGATTGCATGGCAGAATGATCCAGATTTTTGCAGCGAAAAAGTGATACATATTACATTCAACCAGTAACTCGATCATGGATTAACATAACTCTTTGACATAATTTAGTACATACGATAACAGCAATACGAGCAGGTGCGCATAAAATTAATGCATAAGGCAAATTACCGGGTTGTTGTTTTTTTTATGACGTGACAGTGCAAATCTGCCACTTTATTTGCGTAGTGTATGGTTTCCTTAAGTTTTAACAAACATTGATTCTGTATAAGAGCTCTCAATTCACAAAAACAAGCAAGAGATTGATAAGAATACATGTAATAGACCCGTATTAAATAGAATAATTGACTGTATCAAGATTTGTTAAAGTTAGTGCCCTATGTAGCGCTTTATCACGGAGTCGTCTAAGAGCTTTACAACAAAAGCTAGCCATAGCCACAATGCCCTTATATTAATAACTTACCTATAACCACAATGCCCTTATATTAATAACTTACCTATAACCACAATGCCCTTATATTAGCAGCCTACCCATAACCACAATGCCCTTATATTAGCAGCCTACCCATAACCACAATGTCCTTATATTAGCAACATACCCATAACCCTAACGTACTATATTATACAAACCTACCTAAACCACAATATACCCATCCTACAATCCTCCCTGTAAACACAATGGACCTTCCTTATCAACCTACCTATAAACGACATACCTAAGCTATCAACCTTTTCTATAAACACATTGCATCCATCTTATCAACGTACCTATAATCACAATATATCTATTCCATCAACCTATCGATAACCACAATATACTTATTTTAACATCCTAACTATAACCACAATAATACAACCATGTATATCTATTCTAACAACCTACCTATAAAAACAAACCCCAGAGACATATAGGTTGACAGCACCATTCCTGATAAACAAAGCATTGCTTGTGTCATTTGGTATCTTCCAGCAGTTCCAAGTTTAACCAACACATCTTCGTATGTAAATGCTTGACTTTTGACATTCAGCAAAGACCCATCGCAAGACATGTCGTTTTCCATTCTTGCCTTACTTCTGGAGAAAGAGATAAATTAGAAAATGCAGCATTAGATCTGTTCAGAAGATTTTATTTCAATGGACATTCGAAGAATGCCAAAGTCTGGGGTTTGGCGTGTATATTGTCAAACGTTATAGCATTGAAGCTTGAAAGCGATAATAACAGAATTTATGTTTTTAAGCCGCCATCTTAACCTTAGATAGTTGGTTACTTATTTAGAATTACGGGCTCTTTCAACCTCTAGGGTCATCTCAGCGCCCATGAAAAAGTGAAATAATAGGGAAGTTAAAAGTAAAAATAAAGAAGTAGAGAAATAGTTTTAGAAGAGGAAAAGATTCGACAAGGAGGAAAAGAAGCATCACAAATAATAAATGTAAAAATAGTGCACATAATGATACGGGTAGCTAAATGAAGAGATGTCATATCCAAGGAAAAAATCATCTGTCAAAACAAAACAAAACTAAATAACAATGGCCATCAAGCCTCAAAATGTACACTGCAAAGACCATCCAGCATTTTCTAACGCATTTGTATACAAAACTACTCGGTCCTTCTAGATAATAAAATAACTCCGATAGTATTTTTAAGTCAAACATTGCACACAAAGGGGGAATGACCACCGGTTTTATGCCTCTCTCTCCCTCCCCAGCAAATTCTCATCCCTCTTCCGAGGGGACAATGTGCCTGATAACCAAAAGATTAGTACAAATGGAAGACGAAGCTTCCACTAAACCCATAGTCGCCTCTTACAACATACGTGGGGACTATACGCAGTAGGTCTGTTCTACCCTCTCATTTGGGGACCCGGAACCAAAGTTGGGCAACCTTAAAAATCATAATTTAAAATAAAAGAAAAAAGAAAAAAGAAATGAAAAACTGATATGAATCACGGATGAATTGAACTTGCTACTGAGGCAAAGAAATTCAATATTTTGAGTCATGGGTGAATCAGAATTACGGTGGTCAGGAACATGGAGAACAATGTATGAAACCCGTAAATCTATTTAGTCAGGTGGCAACCAATACAAAAGGCGGTTTGATCTATTAAATAAACCGATTCCTAAGAAATTTTGAGACTTTTATGAGCTAATGGAATATCAAAGTTTTACTTATTGTGAGATTAAATGTTCAGAAATGAATTAATTTGAAATTATGTCCCCTCAACAGAATGTGACAAAGAAAATATAGAATCATTTTATAAAGATCTAGGTAAAGCAAATAAACAGTGCAAACGCAAGAGATTACCAAATTAATGGGTAACATCGATGCAACAGATCAAAGAAATGAAAAAATCAGACAGGGAATTACAACTGCGAAGTTCATTTTTCACACTGTCAATTATCTATTATGCAGCAGACGCGTCAATATTGAAACGTAATCGATAATTATATCAAGAAAAGAACAAGAATAACAGTCCTACAAGATCGAGTCTTAATCAAAAATAGAATTTTATTGTGAAGAAGTTATGGATGCTTACAACATTTTGCATAAAGATGCCATGATAAAGGTTTTATGGTATGCATACCCCTGCTTTGATCATTGCATGAAATAAAATTAATCGATAACGCTTTGGTGCGAATCGTGCAAAAAATCATTTTTTTCATTACCCTTTAACTTTGGAGTAAACGACCAGGGGAGTGTGGGAATGGCCAAGGCTGTTTGAATTTCAGACAAAGTCATGATTCTTACATATTTGAGTAAAGTAGGAATATGGCTAATCATAACTAGAAACCTGTGCAGACTTTTAAAGATAGGGTTAAAAATAAAGTTTATACAAAGTCCTCATTTCCGCTCAATGAAGACTATGACTTTTCATTTTAAAACATCATAAACTCCACTAAGCTTGATGGAGATTTGCTTTTACAATATTATAGATGGTAGCCTGTATGGAGTTTAAAAAACATGAAAACAAACAATTCCGTACAGTTGCCGTGGTGGGATGGTCTACACTTCTAGTTGCGAAAGATTAAAATTTGTCTAGACTAATAAAATAAATAAATAAATGAATAACAAAATAAATAAATAAATGAATAACAAAATAAATAAATAAATGAATAACAAAATAAATAAATAAGCTAAAGAAAATGAGAGCGTGACTGGAACGTAGATGTGTAGAAGCCACGCGAATTGCCAGCCATTAAAATTTACTAAACGGGATGTCCACTCAACGATTAACGGTAATTGTAGATTAAGGAAAGAAAAAAGAACCCGGAGAATGTGTGTCCTCGACTGATAAACTGAAGGGAGACTTCTTAGAGGACAGAGGATGGGAGATGTTGGGGGAAGAAGATCATGAAAGACGTTGGGGGAGAGTTGAGGTTTTGATACCGGCCGATCAGGAACTTAAAGTAAATGAGGATTTCTGAGAGTGAGAGGCTCTGAATGAAAAACCGACTGGTATAACAAATCTCGCAAAAGGAGCGCTGGCCACCATACGGTAGTCCTCAGAATCGTCCACCTGAAGACTAAAACGACAGATTTTGATAATGAGATTTGGAAGCTCTTCAAGCCTCGAACAGAAATAATTACATGGGCTTGCAGAAAGACGTGATGAAAGCTGTGACAGCTTTTGCTTTAAAAATAGATAGATAGATATAATATTATATCAAAGATTCCAAAAATCTCATTGGAGGTCAGTCAAAAAGAAATTGAACACTTGTTTGAAATATAAGTACATGTTCGACGCAATCATAATTATGGACAATCGCTCCCATAAAGTGATATAAATAGAATAAGACGCAGAAGAACACTTTCCCCTTTGATATTTGTTGCATTAGTGAGATTCCCTCTCCCAGCCAAGAGTGGCTGTAATGAGATTAAAATAAGCATAAATCAATGCAAGATGCATGGGAACAACGCTGGATAGTTCATCTTTTTCCACAATTGAATATCAATAAAAACACAATGATTTATGGAAAAGAAAGCACAACACAATGACACTGAAAACTACAATACAGGTAGAAAAATAAAACCTATAACTAAGAATTAAAATACAAAAAATGCCTGGGGATAATTGATGCAAAGTCCTTGAGTCTGCACATGGTGCGGAAATACAGACTATAAATTTCAATTCTGTCTGTCTATCTTAAATCAATTATCGAATGGCAGGTAGAACTAAAGATAGAATGAATGACATGTAGAAATAAAAAACCAATGATTGAAGCACAAAACTAAAAATGCACTGAAATAATTGCAGAAATAAAAATGCAATGAATGACATGTAGAAATAAAAAAGCAATGATTGAAGTGCAAAACTAAAGTTGCACTGAAATAATTGCAGAAATAAAAATGCATTGAATGACATGTTGGGACCGGCAAAACAAAAAATGCAATTAATGACACATAGACCTAAAATGGCGATGTATAGAATTAGAAATATAACACAATGAATAAAATTATGTAGAAATAAAAGTGCAACGAACAAAATGTTGCACTAAAATTGCAGCGAGTAACGTTTTGATCTAAAATGCAATTAATGACATGTTGAACTAAAAATGCAATGAATGAAATGTAGAAATAAAACACAATGAATGACATGAAGAAATCAAATTACGACGAATAAAATTTGCAAGAAAGATGCAGTGAAGTACTTGTTGAATTAAAAATACAATTACTGACATGTTAAACTAAAGATGATATGAATGACATGTTGACCTAAAGGGGAGCTATTGTCATTATTTTATTATTATTATAATTATTATTATTATTATTATTATTATTATTATTATTATTATTATTATTATTATTATTATTATT
>JASKDV010185679.1:0-12061 GCA_032466395.1 Aegires albopunctatus
TTCTTCTTCTTCTTCTTCTTCTTCTTCTTCTTCTTCTTCTTCTTCTTCTTCTTCTTCTTCTTCTTCTTCTTCGTCTTATTATTATTATTATTATTATTATTATTATTATTATTATTAGTATTATTTTTCTTCTTCTACTTCTTCTTCTACTACTCCTTCTTCTACTACTACTACTTCTTCTTCTTCTCCTCCTTCACTTTCTCCTCTCCTCCTTCACCTTCTCCTTTCCTCCTCCCCTTCTTCCTCCTCCTCCTCTTCTTCTTCTTCTTAATTTATTTTATTTTTATTGTTAATTATGAAATATACCCTAAAGAAATCTATTGATATGTAAAGATCTGATATTTATCTTTGCCTTCCCGAGGCCTGATCCTCTCCTGCAACATTAAATTCACATCTTGCCTTTCCATTATGTATGTCTTTTGTCTATGTTCCTAAGAGTTGTTAATGTCATAGTAATATGTCTTTAATGGCCTAAACAATGCTTACCAAATATAAAAGGATTGTAAATATAATACATTTTATTCCTTTTCAGGATGTCAGCGAGTCTGTCCTGCAAATGCATATCAAAACCAAAATACCTGTGGATGTACTTGCACAGGTACTAACAGAATTTGGAATCAGATTACAAATCAATGTGGTAAGAAATGTGTGAAAATTTTTTTTTTCAATTGTGTTATAATAATGGAAAATAGTTTAGAGCCATGCATAATACCCAAGAGACAACTCCAAGGCAGCAACAAACCTAAGCTCTCTGTAAAGAGGTAGATATCATTTTAAACTTCTTGACATACAATATCTTGCATTGCTTTAAGCAAAGAAAGGAAAACTAAGCATTTGTAAAACCTAGCTTGAAATATGGTTGTAATGTTTAGGATCCTTACCTTAAAAATAAATTCAAGAATTAGAAAAAGCACTGAAAAAATTTAAAGCTGACAGTCGCATGTTTTAATTGGTATGGCAACAACATTATTAACCCAAGAAAAGCTCACTATGTCATAGCTGTAGCATTGCCTCAGCGTGAGCTTGGCCTCTACTTACAAAGAATTTAGGTCACACAGTGTGTTGAATCAAAACACAGTGAAATAGTTTTTCTTTATCAATGTACAACAATCGGCAGGAAGAGCTCCGAGGTAAATGAAATCTAAGAATACTACCAATCAAAACTACTTTCGTTATTTAGGAAAGTAACCAGAGATTTCCAATTTAAGAAGCCACAGTCTCTTTCTCTAGACGTTGGCCTGACGGCTACCATTGTCAATGGCGTGACCAATTTATTCAGCCTGGGCATGGGCAGATCATACCAGAAATGCCCTTTTAAAAGGGCCTGAGCTTCTTTTGGGTTAAGTTAGATCATTCATATACCACTGGAACAATGTAAAAGACTGGAACAATGTAAAAGTGATCCAAATGAACGGGCAATGAGAAAGGATACCAAACTTACAACTTTCAACTTTTAATTACTGCGTCCACCAGTTTTATTTGCTTCATTTTTGACTGCTCACAACAACTGTCTTCTTTCCTTCTAGTACGAACTCGCAATGACTCGCACAGATCTAGCATTTACTTGAATACAAGATCCCATTCATTAATCTTTAAAAAGAGATAATCAATTTGTAATGCTGTATTAATACAAAGCATTTAAACTGTTACAGAATTAGAGCTAGGTGTATTATATTTTGTGTTGCATTGTACGTTTAATTCAACATTTTTTCTTCAATCATGTCTAAATCAATAAATACTGATCTTAAATCTGTAGCTTAGAAACTCTATCAGTTTTACTGCTTTTTTCCATCAATAAACTACTGAAAAGAATGGCCGTGGAACTTGGAATATCCCAAACCACTCTTAAATGGATATTAAAAGAGGACTCTACTGATAGCACCTCTGAATAATAGTCCCTGCCTTCCAGGGGCATTGGAGAAAGAACTGCATCGCTTCCTTCCAAAAAACCTAGTGTCTTCACCACCTTCATGAATAACAATGATCCTAGGTCCAGGCGCTTTTCTTCCAGAATTGTAGGAGACCTTTCCTTTGACAGCTATGGCTGCATATTATTCAGAGGTGAATAGATTTTTTGAGCATTGGCTGAAGAAACATTTGCTGCCTTTCCTTGAGGCACACAGCTGTTTTGTCATGGACAATGCCCGCTACTATTCAGTCACCCATGGTGTATTCAAGATCCCGTTATCAGCAACTAAAAAGGTTGATATGATTTTGTGGTTGGAATCACGTGGCATTGCATGCTCTGAAAGTTTATCTAAAGTGAAACTTTATAGTTTAATAAAGCTGAATAAATCAGACAATGTTTTCAAAGAGGACTGTCCATTCTCTGTTTGTTTTATATAGCGCGTTTGCACTAAATGTGCTCAGTGCGCTTTACAGGTGCTTAGACTTCTCCACTTCCATTGTGAACTTAGTATAATCCAGCTTATTAGGGCTCCAGTGAAAGGGGAGGTAGCAAAAAGGAACACCAAGTTTTCTCTGAAGGACACCATGAAGTTCGTAGACAAGGCAATAAGGTAAACAGCATGGGAAGATTGGCAAAATGCGTGTTTCCACATTTGAAAACAGGAGGAAATGTACATTGCATCAGTTGGAGTAATACCACTTTATCACTCTGTCATACCTTTGGATAATAATTTACCATCTTCATCATTAGAATGTGATGATTAATACTTACAGTATTCTTATACTTTATGCTCAATGTATTGATAAGTTTTACTGTAGTTCATCAATTATTTGTATTGTCAGTTACAACACAAAAGATTGTAGCATGCTGGTAGCTGATGATTTCTCTTCATATTCAAATACTGCATTCTGCTTGTACAAGTATATCGATAAACAGACTTTCACATTTAAATGATTTTCTCCAAAATGGTGTAGTTCAAATAATACATATGATATCATAAATCTTTTAAAAGCCAAGATCCTTACCTGTTATTGATTTTAATATAGCTGTAATAAGTGTAACCCTTCCTATTGTCTTATAATTCACGAAATAATATTTTTCAATTAAGACCAATTGATTTACGTTGACGTAAACTACCAGAAACGTAGGTGCAAAAATCAATAAAAGAGAGACAAAATATATGCCGACCATTTTTATCTTGCCACATAAGTAATAAGTAATATTTTAGGTAGAATAATAATTTTCATAAGTAAACAGTCTTAACATTTGTGTCTGAAACATGGCTCAATTCTTTCTGTATAGATTGAAATTTATTCATGAAGTAACACATAGCTTGTTTTTATACTTAAAACATTTTCTAGGTTTCTATCAATACCTCCTCATGACTAATTATTATTATTATTATTATTATTATTATTATTAAATTGTTGTTGTTGTTGTGTTTCTAGAATTATATTGTTATGTTTTAATTGTTATTATTGTTGTTATCATCGTAATTATAGTCACTATCATCATCATCATAACTATTATTATTTATTATTTATTGTATAGATTTATTTATTATCAGAAGCATTGAGAAGTATTGTGTACCATCGAGAGAGAGAGAGAGAGATTGATGTGTTATTATGTTATAGTAAACACCAAAGAACTTTCCTATTGTTTGTCTTTGTACCTGCAAAATGGCAATAAATAATAATAATAATTATTATTATTATCAATTTTGCATGTCACAGCTATTCACGTCATTATATTTCTACAATCATAATCGTTTATTCTGCTTTTTTAAATCATCAGATTGTCGACCATGTCAACAAGGATTTATACTGAATGCAAATACCTGTCAATGTACAAGTGAGTACAGAAACATGCTTAGGTAGTTAAAGGAGAATTAAATAAGTGTATTTTTAAAAGAGTGACTATGCTCCAATGTGATTTGTAAAAAATATACAATTGATGATATATGAAATAAAATCATTGTGTACTTTGGGAAAAGAACAACATTATTCAAATGGGCAAATGTTTATTCCATATAACTTATGCATCAAATGATATATGGATCTTATGAAATAAAAAATTCAATATTTTGCTCAAATGAACATGCATTGCAATGTCAGACAAATCTGTATTTGGTGTCGAGTAAGTCTCTTTGTCAAAGCTTACATTTTTGTAAATTATATGAGATATTTGAGGTATCTTTGGCTTAGTGGTCAATAGTTCTAACATAATAAAACTCCAGCAACTTTGATCTTGAACACTTCTATTGCATTAATTGTTGATTATTCTATATTTCATTGTTTACTAAATATTATTTCTATGTACTTTTTATAAAATATAATAATGATATATTCACCAATAATTTGACATCATTAACTCAAATATTTTCTAAAAGCAATGTCAGATTATTATTGATGTACCCTTCTTGCTCATCCGGTTTATGACAAACATGGAAAGTATAACATGATGGATCTGGGTTTGGAGTTAAAGAATAATGTAAAGAGCAATTCATTTTTATGAAAGTCAAGATGAATAATAATACATTTCCTTTGTATCTTCCATTATAGCTTTTATACAAGTTTTTTTTTATGTTCATTATATTCTAGAAAAAGAACTATTCTCTCCTTCAACAATATAGATGTTTATTTTATTTTTTCACAGCTATTAGAAGATTCGATTGTGCTGAAACCAGACGAACTTGTAATCCTCCCAACGTTTTTGTTCAGAATGGTGCCCAATGTTCTTGCAGTAAGTACAAGATGTCACAGATACAAGTAAACTTTACATTTCACTCATAATTGCCAAAATGATTCATGATTTTGTCCCTTGTTTTGCTAGCTTATGGTATATCATCCCTTACCCTTTATTCTTCTCAATTGTTGACATTCCTTCAATGTGCCACGGTGTCAGAGATAACCCTGAGGTTAGACTTTCCCAGACAATAGTGTTGTGGATCTTGTGACTAAGCACATGAGGTTAATAAGAAGCATCATATCAATGATGAATGGGGGAATCCCTTGGATGTGGATTATCTATTTAAATTTTTAGTGCGTTTTGTTGTGAATTGTGAACTAAAAAACAGGTTTTGTAATTCAGACAACTTGTGATAGTTGTTGAATGTAGATTTTCATTTTAGTAGACTTATATTAAATCAGATCTAGTTTCCATCTCATGAAATTCCCACTCATTAAGGAATGTTCCAGCAAAGGGTCAGAGAATCAATTCTATTCCCATTGCGTAGAATGCAAATCAGGCGTTTATATTGGTTCAGCTCAGCTTATATTTGCTGGTGACATCAAACATCATGAAAAATGTGCAGAACTTGAAACTAAAGAATAGGAATCAGCCGTGGCTTAATGTGTTAGCCAAATCAACAAAAGGCTATGAAAGATCAAGCTGCTATGGAAAGGAGAAAAAAAGAAGAAAAAATTTAAAGAAAGGACAATTAGGGCTGAGGCAATGATGGTTGAGTTGATAGTGAAGCTTAATCTCTCTTTAAACTCAGCTAAAAACCTGACGAAAGCATTTAAGATCATGTTTCATGATTATGAAATTGCCCAGAAATTCAATGTAGCAGCGCTAAAGTCACTGCAATAGTGAAATATCTGGCATCAAAACACTATAAACATGGAAATAATGAAGAATGGTGCTTTTTCCTATCAACTGATGGATCCAATGACTCACATTTCAAATGTTCCCTATTGTTGTGAGGATTCTTATTCTGGAGACAATGATTGTGAATGCAGAAGTAGTTTCTCTTTCCAAACTTTTAGATCAGTTATGAAAACATGTGACATAAGCTGGCTCAATAGCGTGGCTTTCAGATATGATAATTTGTGATGTCTGGTGGTCACAAGGGTGTTTTTAGTCCCACAAACTATCTTATCAGCCAGCAGATCTCTTGATTGATATCTACTTTATTGCTTAAAAAAGAAATCTGAATTAGTGGCAAGAATACCGCAACAAGGAGAAGAAGAAAAAAGAAGTTAAAACATGTGGCAACCAGATGATCAAGTATCAGCAGATATATAGTCAGGCTTGTAGAGAACTGGCAGCCACTTCATTCAATTTTTGAAGACAAATACAAAAAGAACACTAAAGAAGGCAACAAACATCAAAGCAAAGGCCTTTCACAACATCCTGTGTTCTGACACTGCAAGACTTTGCACATTGTTCATGAAGTACTAAGTGAATGTTTTTGACCCCCTCCTCACTGCCAATCATTCTGAATTTCTAAGGGTGCAAGTGCTTACATGAGCCAATGTGTAGGTTGATGTCAGAAATGTTGACAAAATTCATTAACCATTAAAGTTGCTTCAAGGGATCCTTCGTTGTTGATTATGAACTGAGTACAATGTAAGAGACCTAAATGAAGTTTCTGTGGGTTCTGAAACTGATAAATTCATGAAAGACACGACTACACAAATAGAAAGAAAAAGGGTTTCCAAAGGTGTCTTGTGGATTATAACAAAGCTGTGTGTTTTAATTTGATAGGTAATTTGCCTCATGACAACAAATTTCCCAATAAGATTAGTGCTGCATCACTATCAAATTTGATCAAACCTCAAACCATAAGAGAGTTAAAATACATCATATATTATAATCAGCCAGCTTTCATTGCTAGTGGTACCACTGGGGACATAGTTGAATCACAGCTTTGACATCTCTAACTCGCTTTTATGAAGAATAAGCTTCCAGAGGATGACAGAATAAACAAAAGGTGGACAAAGCAAGCCTTAGTAGATGAAGACACAAAGTTTGTTTGTTTTTATGAATCTTTTGGTTGTGCCATACTCTTTACAAGTTGTGTAAGAGTGTTTTCCTATGTCCGAAAATTTATAACTGACCAACGAGAAAGGTTAGGAGGCACTAATCATTACCAAGCACACTCTAGGATGTCCTCTGAGATGCTATTATTCCTCAGAGATGTTGCAGTTTCTGAAAGCATCCTGTGTAAGAGCAATGAAAGGCAAGTCAGAGATATAGATAGGTGGTGAAACTGAAGCTGAGATCATGTGAAACTCAGGACCAGGGTAGCATGACAGTTTGTTGTCAAAGGAAATTCAGGCTCTCCTTTCCTCTGCTAGCCTGGTTAGACTTCAAATATGCAGAGAATGGTGTTATAATTTTCCTCTGCTTGTACATCAATGCATTAAAAATATGATTTTGTTTTTGAAAATATAAGATTGGCCTCATTTACGGCAAAAATGTGAAAAGAAATAATTTGGATGGTTGGCAAGTCTGGTGATTGTATAATTGATTGACAATACTTACCTTTTCCAAGTCTGCATATTATATTGGCCAATCTACAAGAACAAAGGGGTCACTCAGGTCAATATTGATGTAAGATCAATGTGAATGAAAGCTTTGAGCATACTTACTTTAAGTAAAAAATTCAGTGAATCTCAAAGGCATTCATCATGGAAAGATCCAACCACAAGCAAAAGGAGCAGAGATTTGCAATATCTCTTTATTATTCAATGTAGACCCTACTAAGCTTCACTGAACAAAAAACTAAATTATTTTGGAAGTAATATTCTCATTGATGTATATAAATATAGATGGATAGTGAGATCTGGTTGCAAAATGGTTTGATTTGATTTGTCCACATGGATGCTATTTCCTTGAAAACTGCTTTGTTTAGAAATTGTTACACCTCTTAGCCCTTTACCTTTCAATATGTTGTGCAAATTTCAAAAGATTAATTATACATTTCTTGATTTTATTGCACAATTGATGGGTCCATTCTTTTTGTGTCAGCTAGTATATCCCATACTTGAGTATTTTGAATTAGTGCTCTGAACTTGCTTTTTTATATGGAATTTGTGATATAGAATTTACTTTTCAGTTAAGTGAATCCTATCATTGTTGATCTTCTTTTAATGCAGCCTTTGTATGGGATCAAAACCACTTTTACTTTTATTATCTACATATCATGGTTGCTTTTGGTTGACAGGAATGATTGATGATGATGAATAGTTTTAACTAAATTCCAACTTTCAAGTTTAGCTTTTAATGAATTATTAAAATAACCTGTAGTGTTGTTCGAATTGTCTATCCCACCAGCAAAGACCCAAAGTTTGTTTCTTTTTCTTATTCTTCATCCTTTTAGACAATAGAAATTGTTGGTATTGCTTTCCCATGCTTTTACAAAATATGTTTTTTTTTTAATTGTCTATAAGTATGTATGGCAGTGTACACAAATAATAATTATGTCTTTATTTTTGTATTATATTTCTAATTTCACACAATGTTAATTGGCTGTGGATGTAGTATTAACAAAATGTAACGTTTATTACTGTTTATAAGTGTAAAGCGCATAGAGAATTATTTTTAATGGTGGATATGCGCTCTATAAATGCTGTTTATTATTATTATGATCATTATTATCATTATTATTATTATTATTATTATTATTGTTTCTGAGGATGAAAGAGAAGAAAGTTAAAGAAATTTTTCTCTTTCAATTTTTCCCCAATTCAATTAATATTTAGATGGGGTATCTGCTTCATATCTTTTATCGTTATAACTTGCATTATAAAGGACCAATTGTTATCTATGCTCAGAGATGTTTCAATTTTTGTCCCCAGATCCACCTTCAAACTGTGTGACATTGCAATGTGAAAATGGAACTCCTGAAACTGATTGTAATGGTGAATGTAGATGCAAATGTCGATCAGGCTATTTTGGTAACAGATGTGAACTGACTATTGATGGTAAGAAAGATATCAATGCATTGTACAAATCTCATATCCTTAAATGCAGTTGACGGTGGTGCATTGTTCTGCATTATCAGTAGCTAGGAAATGATGTGCTAGCATCATTATCGCAAGCCAAAGAACCTAACCATGCAGCCATCCATAGCATTATTCGACCATCAGATGTTATTGGTGCGTTCTTTTGATGTCAGCCATGTGATGATTGTGTAGATAATAGCTTTGTGTCTTGTAAAAAAAACATACTCATTATGCTCTACGCACTTTGCAGGGTTTCTCTAGCTGTCCCATTCATTCCAAAATCATTTTCATTTCCCTGGAAAGCATACAGAGATTCATCACACCAATGAGAGGCACTTCATTCTAGCATACTAACATAATCCTACCGCCTCAGGCCAGGGACTTGTTTTTTTACACTCGGTCGAGTTTAGTGCGAAGAATATGTAATAATAAGCCATTCTCAAGGATTAAAGGGACTTAGTGCCAAGAATATGTAATAATAAGCCATTCTCACGGATTAAAGGGGCTTAGTGCCAAGAATATGTAATAATAAGCCATTCTCACGGATTAAAGGGACTTCGTGCGAAGAATATGTAATAATCAGCCATTCTCATGGATTAAAGGGGCTTAGTGCCAAGAATATGTAATAATAAGCCATTCTCATGGATTAAAGGGACCTTGTATAGTTTTGTGTATACTATGTTCAACATAAAAAAAATTAATATAAAAATGAATTTCTTTTTTTTTGTTGTTATTATTATCATTATTATCATTATTATTATTGTTGTTATTATTATTGTTATGTTATTATCATTATTGTTATTTTTGTTATTTCAAATGGTGTTCATTTTATTATTCTTTTAATAATTGCTCAATTTTGAGATGAGTAAAGTTTAATTGAATTGAATTGAAGGATTTGGTATCATCAGGACGACAAAATAGGATTTGAACCTGAGGCATTCAACCTGTAGGCCAAATGTCTACCAGTACCAGTAGATTGTGTATAGATTGCATGATATTGTACTCAAAATTTATTATTCACCATTAGCAATTACTTTTACCATTTCGTTTCCACCTCCTTTATATTTGTAGCATCACTGTGTGAAGAATGTAAGCCCTTCAACGGAGTGTACTCTGCTGGCATACCAGGATACTGCCACATGTTCGTAGAGTGTGATCCACTACCTGTAAACAGGGGCAGGCCTACACTTTTCAACCCACATGTGAAAATGTGTGCCCCTGGCACATACTATGTTATCAATGCAAATGGCTGGAGAGGCTGTGGCACATTAGCTAATGGAAAATGTGTAGAAGGTGAAATTAACTGATTTTATGTTTACTTTGTATCATTTCTTCCATTCACTTCTTTCTCTTTCTCTCCTTTTCTCTTTTTTTCTTTGTTAACCATTCTAATGTCTGAAGTTGCAATAAAATGGATATTGCACAATCAAGTGTTATAAAGATGAAATAAGAGGGATTTTCAGTGTATATATCCATACTCTTACAGACTCTTAATATTTATGACAATTATCCCAAGACAGGCCATTTCAATCAAATACTTTCTTGACTTCTTGAGGATCATTTGATGGAGCAATTGTTTTCTGCTAGCATTTTGACAAAATCTTTTAATTTATTTACAGTATGTCTGATAAAAAAGTACTCACTTTTAAAATTGAATAACTTGGAGAGGACTCAACATAAACGAACATAATTTGTACCAGAGAAAGCTCAACTCACTGAAGTTTTGTCTGATAACAACTCAAAACATTCAATTAATTTGAGACCACACAGAAACTGTTAAAGTACTGTTTTTCTAATGAAATACCAATTTAAAAGAAAATTCATGAAAACTCTTTTAACTTTCTTTTCCACAACTGTTTAAAACTGTCATCACAGCTCACAAAAAGGGGCGTAATGCAATGAAAATATTAACTCACAGGTAGATATGGTCTCATTTTAGTCTTAATTGGAATTTATGCTCAAAATGGACGTCATTTGGCTTACAGCAAACATGAGAGCCGTTATGTGTGCAGAATGTAAAACAATGAGTAGTTGTGCTATTCTCTATGTTACTCCTAACCATATGCAGATATCATATTATTATCTTTACCCAATAGATCTTCAGAAAATTTCCTTTCATTTGACACTTTGGTTTTCTGGTTCTCTTCATCCATTGCTGAGCAATCGTTTTTTTGACAGTGTGTACTATTTTATCAGACACGCTATACCAGCTGTTCAATAGACACTTAAAAATAGTCTTTACCAATGACTCGTCATTAAACCAAGCAAAAACTGGAATGAAGTCCTCAACGTTTTGATTCGGAGTCATCACTTAAGCACAGCACCACATAATGAGTATTTAGAAAGTGATAGCTAATAATAAAGGGAAGTGACTACCATAAATTTGGGGCTGTAAGGTGTAACTTTGTTTTCCCAGCCATGGTTTTTACATTTATGTGAATTTTATCCTGATTTTACCATTAGATGGCATTATAGTGCTAATTGTTCATATTTATAGTTTAAAGTTGTTGGTTTTATAACATAGAATACTAGTAAACATGTTACCCTAATCTTAATTGATCAAATTAATAGAATGAAAACGTTATCTCATAGTGGCTACTTTCATTACTTACTTCATTTATTTGTTCATGTCCGATTACAACTTTTTTGCGTAAACATACTGATAGCAAAAATGAAGATTTGAATAGCTTTGTTGAGAATGATGATAGCAATGACGGCTCTTATAAAATGTTCTAAAATTTGTGACCAGCGTGCTTTATAAATTGACATGGCTTGTATTTGAAAAAAGTTTAATTATTTTTTTTATTCAGTGAATATGGCTCAAATTTTTTGATTAGATGAGAGGAAGTAAATTTGTTTAAAGTTTAAAACTGGTAATAGTAGAGAGTTTTCCTAGAAACATTTCTGCTTCCTTGTTATTTGGATTAAGAAAATATTGATGGAAGAAGAGGAAGCAGAAATGAGATGTCTTTTTCTCTCTTTAAATGAAACAAACTTGGTTAGTTCAACTGGTAGAATGATCAAAGTGTGAATCCAGAGCTCAATACCTCTAAATAGGCAGATTTTTAATATGGTTTTCATTCTTTCTTGTTTGCTCAGCAGTACAACTCAAGGGTAAGGTTGGGATAGAATAAATGACAAATTATTGCATTCTGTATAACTTTAAGCCCGTGTGTCCACCAAGACAGAACCGATACAAAAAACGACCCGATTTTTTAAGTTTAGGTCGGGACGTTTCCGTGAAGTGTGTCCGCCTGACTCGAAAACGTACCGACTACGGCCAGTCTGCGCTTTTCCTGGAAAACACGCATATGTAGCACATGTGTAATTTACTTTCAATTATGGTGATGGTTGGGGGAAAAACCACCATCAATATTGGACGCACCCGGAGAAAGAGAGAGAGAGAGATTAGGAAAGACAT
>JASKDV010185690.1:0-11280 GCA_032466395.1 Aegires albopunctatus
AAACAGTATATTTGCGTATCGTCAGCATAAAGGTGATATTTCATGTTATGTGACTTCAAAACCTCAACAAGCGGTTGTATGTACAATGTAAAAATGATGCAGAAATATAGTCACGATAATAATAATTTTCTACTTTAAGCCATAATTATCATTTTGCATTAAAAACTACATGTATTTCACTGTACATACACTATGACTATAAAGACTGTAGCACATGCCTAGGCCTATCTGGCAGTATCCCCAAAAACCGAAACGTAAAAGGGAAACTTCCGGTCATGTAGACGAAACTCAACCATTTTGCTGTTGACAGCTATCAACACACCCGATTTCAGATTTCACAAGAAGAACTTAGATCTAATTCTAATCTATCCGTGATATCATTTATCTTGAGTTTTGAGGAAATTGCAGTAGAACATTTCTGTAAGTGCATAATCAACCATTTTTAAACATAATCCAAGCCTCATCATAGAATGTCGTTGTTTCTTTTCAAAATCCTGTTTGTTAGGCTCCATTATAGCTTTCTTTGCAATTTTAGATCTAGATCTAGATCTAGATCTAGATCTAATATCTAGATCTAGAGTCTAGATCTCATTGTGTAGGCCTATAATTTTACTTTTATTCAAATACTAGACTCATGTCCAATTTTGAAGTAGAGCTGTGAAAAGATTTTGGGATACAAGATGAAGTTTTGAGGACAAGCCTAAAAAATTGTTCAGATTGGCTTTTGACCAGAGCATCAAGAGACTATTTGACTCTAGATCTAGATCTAGATATCTAGATCTAGCTCTGTCTAGGTCCTGTGGTTCCTTTCTTTCTTGTGACAATTAATTAGTAAACGGATTAAATTTGACCTCAATTTAGGAAAAACATCTGGAACTAGAATCTAGATCTAACAATTAAGGATGTAAAGGGCAAGAATGAATAAAAACACTAAGTGACTGTGCAGAGCGCGATCCAAACACACGAGGCACTGTGGCCAGGGCGTGGTATGAAGCGCACCTCAGAATTCTCCCCCTTGGAGATGTGAATGCTATTGACACATGTGCAACCGACACTGGCCTGGCCGGTGGCGGCCACTTCACTCGCATTCTTTAAAAATCATCAACTGTGTGAAAGATCGCTGCAACCGGGTGTCCAGGAAAGTAGGATTTTGGGGGCCAAGTAGGATAAGTCAGATTTTGGTTGGAAATAGGGGGCTAGACGTCAGAAAAATCATAAACTGGTCGAATAGATCAGATTGAGGCCGGTCATTTATATCGTAATTTTCAGGTTCATTAGCGCCAGTAAGTTAGTCATATTCACAAATCACTTGCTGGACGGAAGTTGTAGTACTTTTAAACGGTATTGAGGGTTGAAAATGTATCGACTGCTATTCTTTCCTCGTTTCCTTGGATATAGACACAGATTCAGAGTTACGACTACAATATTTGTGTTTCTGTTGAATCGCCTAGCAAAACATTTTCCTGTTTCCAATCGAAATTATTTACGTTGAATCTTGACGATTTTATTTGTATTTCAAACAGCATTTGTCCCTGGACATGTTTTTCTGCATCTGAATAACAAAATCTCAACATTGTTGATCCGGATTCGTCATTTTCTTTTCTAGATCTAGAAATTTGGATTCTTAATTTGTGATTCTCTTACGTTTGGCTTTTTTTCATTCATTGCTCCTGGACATGCGTTTTTAGATCTAGATTCTAGATCTACATACTAGAATCTAGTCTAAATTTTCTTTGTTTTATTTCTTCATTCATCGCTTGTGGACATACAGATCTAGATCTAGATCTAGATTTGATTCTAAATATATATGTGCAAGACTGGTGATTTTCCTTTTGTGTTGTTTTTATTAAGGTAACGTCAATTATGACCGAGTTATTTGGTTGCAATTGACACGCTATCAATTGCGACCGAGTATTCTGTTATTGATACAATGCTCAGATATAGGAGGTGATGGTTTATATCATGAGTTACATTCCATTTATCTCAAATACAATCCTCTTATAAATGATATAAAATATCTTTAAAAAATGATGATTTAAGCATACAATGGGTGATGTGTGTTTGTGTGAGGCTGTTTGTTTATTGTCCGCTTTGAACATCTATGATCTAGCACAGGATAGATGTTCGAAGAGTACGTGTATGTGTTTGTGCGTATAATATATTAGATCTACGTAGATTGTGCATGTGTTAGAGAAAAAGAAAGAAAGAGAAGAGAGAGAGAAAGAAAAAGAGAGAGAGAGAGGGGAGAGAGAGACAGAGCTTCATTCGGTGCTCGGCAAAGATGGAGGGTCAAATTTACAACCCCTTGCGCATGCATGAAATTTGAGCAAAGTTGTGTATAATTTCAACAATGGCAAGCACATATTTCTTTATAATTTTAGTTGACTTACCAATCAAATATAATAATGTAAATATTTCTTGCAATAAATTTGGATTTTGAAACAGTCTGATTTCACTTCGATAATAAGAGTCTAGATCTAGAATCTAGATCTAGATTTAGATTCTGGATCGATCGAACCATTGTGGCTTAATTTTGTATCTCCAAAATGTCAGTACCGTCGTTACTTTCTATGATCTATTTTATTTGATTGGGTCTATTTTGGGTGTGTATATGTATATGTTTTGGATCTTGATTCTTAGATTCTCCTCTCTGCTTTCTGTTTTGGTTTGTAACTGAATGATAAGTCGAAGTGATGACTGATGACCAACGCTACCAGTACTAAAGGGGATGCTGCAAAAGAGCTCCAACTTACTCTGTCGCAATTGATACGGTATCAATTGTCACTGAGTGACTCGGTCGCAATTGACACTTCCTTTATTTCTCTCTCTCTCACACACACACACTCGCCCTATTTATTTATTTCTCTATCTCTCTCTCACACCCGTCCACGTCTCTCTCCCTCTCCACCCTTCACTCTCTCTCTCAACCGTTCCCCACCCTTCCCCCTCTATATTTCTCTTTTTCACTCTCTCTCTGTTTGTATAATGTATTAATTTGAAGATAATGAAATAAAATAGTGTTGAAAAATGAAATAATTAACATTGACAAAGTCGCATTCTGAGCTTTATATACAGAGCACAAAACTCGTAAACACTTACAACCCCATGACCCTTAACGGGTAATTTTGCCTAAATGCCCGCTCCGCCTAAGTGCTCGGTTGTGCTGATTCCCGACTACCAGGCACTCAGGCGAAAACTACTGGATCTAGATCTAGATATAATATATCTAGATCTAGATACAGTAGTTTTCGCCTAGAGATCTAGATCTAGATCTAGATCTAGATCTAGACTAGATTCATGGTGACAGGTGAGAAGGATGAGAAAAGAGAGATTTCACCTAACTCTGATGTTATTGTACACAAAAGTTTGGTGTCTGGACTTTTCCGGTTATAATAGATTAAAGTCTGTGCTTAACGTACCAATGTCTGACAATTCGCTGAGCAAAGGCTACTGTCCTAACGATTTCAGATGGCATCCTTGCGAACTTTGAGGACAGCTTGTCTAAATCTAGAATCTACTCAAATCTACTGTAACACTTGGAGGTGACCGGAAATTAAAAAGGTCGTTTCGTTTTGAGCTGAATGAATGTCATTGAATGGAGGTAGAAAGATTCTTACTTCCTCCAAGTATCTAGGTTGAATGAGAATCTCGATACCTAGTACTTATTGCTTGATTGGATTCACATCACATTTTTACAAATCAACTATTCAACTTAGTTCAACCATAGGGCGGCCACAGAGAGTAAGCTTTTTTTCCTCGCGGCGCCGTTCAAAGCATAAATTGTGTTCATATTTTCACTTGATACACACGTAGAAACTTATCAAAGCATACGAAAGTATACAACAGCTTACGAAAGCGAAGCTTTTTTTGAAGGAATGAAATGATAAATTCCTACGGACGCTTTTTCTACCGTCGTGAAATATGATCACCCGTCGTCGCATGAACATCGGATGTCTGACTTTCCATGGCCAATATATGTTCAAAGAGATTAACCGCACTCAAAATATGATGGCATTTTTTAAATCAGGGGTCCAAAATTTAATTAAGAATTGAATTCCATAATTATTCTTCAATAATAACGATTATTTTAAAAATAAATATAAACACAACCAACTGCAATGCCATTGGGTGTGTAATGAAACTAGCACAGCCAGTACACGACACAAAACAAGGTCAGTCAGTTTGTGGGTCAAAGCAAGCATAAGAAGAGCGGAAAGAAGCTTTCTCTATGAACAGCCATATCTGAAAAGAGGCGCCGGGAAGCGCACACGAGGTGAGGCACATGAAAAGGAAAGCGTAGGAATCCTCTCTGTGGTCGCCCATAGACTTGTACACTGTCTATGAATTTCAAATCAAAGTTCTGGAATTCAAATCACCACCAACTAGGGTTGTGAAATCCACTTTTTTCTGGTTTCCTCGTGTCTTATCAGTTGAATAATTGGCAAAAAAGGTCGTTGATCCCATCATGCCTATAAACGCTGCTTAGTGGAAATTCATGCACATTGGCGTGACTGTCTTTTGATGTTGATAAATTCCTGTTTCTAAATATAAATGTCTCTGTTGGTGGAATATTACTGATATTTGGCTCATTCCATGATTTCTAAGGGGGTGGGGGGATGTTTTCTGAACATCTATTGATTGTGAAGATCAGTGATTGTCAGTCTATTTTCTATAGGCTAGGCTCACATCATCACCATCATCTTAATCATTACTTTTATTGTTTATTATGCCTTGCTGTTTTATCATCATCATCATTGTTATTATGATTCCCTATCATAAAAACCCCATGCAATTTCACATACATTTTCATTGGTAACAACTTTACTCATCAGTGAGCACGATTTACGAATTCATGTCACTGTGACATCAGACTGTCAAACCCAGTCTCAATGCTCATTTTATCATTGTACACCAGGCTGGCAAGATATTACTTACACCAGAGTTTAAATGGACTTAAAACCATTCTTTTAAAAGATACATATAAGTGTTTTGGAAATATTTAACTTCTTACTCTTACTCAATCAATGTAATTTCATTATGATTTAATATCTCTTGCATTTTATATACTTAAATTTGTTTGAGTAAAAGTTATATTCTCTTAACTCTTTGTAACCTTGATTCATGCTTAAGTAAACTTTACATTTGAGTTGATATAAATATTTCTCATAACATAAGCTTCACACCATTCTCGATCTCAAACTTCCAAGTAATATATCGCCGTTTTTGAGGACCTGTTTAGTCATGCCGTCGTGGAAGAGTCGTATGATGTTGACGAACTTCTTTGGGCATCCGATGTGTTCGAGCACAATCCAGAGAGCTTCTCTATGACCATGTCCAATGCCTTGGTCAGGTCAATGAACACCGAGTAGAGGGGCATGTTCTGCTCTATACACTTTTCTTGCAATTTTCTTACAGTGAATATCATGTCCACTGTGCTTCTGGCGCGCCTGAAGCCACACTGTGCCTCAGGGAGAATACGTTCTGACACATTGACCAGTCTGTTCAGGAGGACCCTTGCAAAGATCATTCCGGCGATGAAGAGGAGTGAAATACCTATGTAGTTGCCACATTCTGCTCTGCTCCTTTTGTTCTTGTACGGGGAGATGATGAGGGCGTCACGAAAGTCTTTCAGCATTTTCTCCTCATCCGAAATGCTCTGTAGGATGTCCCTGAAGGCTTTAAGGGCATTGGGACCTGCTGCCTTGTAGATTACTGCAGATATGCTGACCTTCACTGCTGCTCTGTCCCTGCTGGTTAGGAGGATCGCCTTTTTGATCTCGTCCAGTGTGGGGGGAGACTCAAGCTCCTCTACTATGAGCTGCCGTGGAATCTGGTTGAGCGCGGCCGGATACACTGTTGGTGATCTATTGCGCAGGGATCTGAAATGCTCTTTCCAGCGTCCTTAAAGCCTCGCTTGATCCTTGATCAGGGTGGTTCCATTTGATGACATTTGTGGCGTGCATCCTGAGGTGGAAGGACCGTAGAAAGTCTTCAGGGAACGGAAGAATTTCTATGCAATGTGGGTTTCTGTGTACAGCTGAACTTCGTTCGCTTTTGTTTGCCACCACTGGTCCTGCATCTCTCACAGTTCCGCCTGCACATTCGCCTCTCTCTTTTCTTCTGTGATCATAGATTTTATTTCATTATTATGGAGGACATTTAATACTTGTTTGAAAAAATTATGAGCATTAAATAGATTGCTAGAATGCAATCAATCAACAACATACATCCAGACTTGCGTCACATGCAATGGCAGTTACACGGATGAGGAGGGACGGGAGATTTTTGAGAGATTCAGTCACCACATAAATAAAGTGAAACACAATGAAGAGTTATTAATAATGGGCGATTTTACGGGGAGAGTGGGACCAAGATGATTCCCTTGGGAAGACCACCTAGGACACAGAGTGCGGGGGTAATGGTGAAAAACTACTCAGCCTAAGAGCTGAATTTGACCTCATGATAACATGCATTTTTTGAGCACCGGAAAAGCCATATAAAAACTTGATTTAAGTGGAATGACTTGGACATCTCATCACAAATAAATTATATTTTAGCAAACAAGAGGACGAGGAGTACCATTATTGACTCTTGAGCAATACCAAAACCATATTATCGACACCGACCGTAGAACTTGTCCTCCTTACTCTAGCAGACAGAAAAGTACACGGAAAACCACAGAAGATAAAAACTGTTAAGGCATTTGGTAGAGCGATCAACCAAAGAAGCCACAAAGTGAAGAAAACCTTTATAAGAAATGGGTGAAAACAAGGAAGGAAAGAGACTACGTTGAGTACAAAAAAAGAACGGATAGACACTAAGAAGAGAGTCATTAACTTGGTGAACTATGGAAGAACTATGAAGAGCAACTTACCAGTCTGTGTAAGAATAATGCACGATAAGTAATAATCTACAAAAATTAAATGTGGTCCATAGAAATAAGAAATTAACCCTTTAACCCAATACACAATATAAAACCGGACCAAATGACATCATCATAGAGCCAGTAAAGGCTTATAATATAAGGGCATCAAAAGAGAGTGTAGCACAATAACGGCCAGGTACTCATTCACACACGAGTTGAGTCAGTCTGCCCCTCTAATCAAAATCGACGAATGGTCAAAAGAAAGAAAAAAAAATTATTATCATATTATAAAATTCCTCATCGCGCATCTTTCGGTGTAAACAAAATTGTATTACGTCATTTCCCTCTTACGTAATGAAGCATTCATCCTTTTCCTAACACCCACGCAGTTCAAATCAACAGACAGTGTAAGCAAGAACGACGAATGGGCAACTGATTGGCACGTGGTCACGGTTCGTCACTCACGCGCGTTGTTTATCGTGCTAACCAGCCATACAAGACGATTGACGTGTTGTTTTATCTCACGATTGCGATGGTCAGTTTGAGATCAAAAGAATCCTTATCAGAACAGACGTGAAGAAAGTTTAAAAACCTAACAAAATACTGTTTGAAATACTTTAAAGAAGGGTGACAGAATCAAAGGTGGTTTCTACAAAGAAATGAAGTTTAATTAAGTGATTAGAATGTCAAGAGAGGTGAGACCGAAAAGTTAAAGAAGATAAAAAAGGGAGACATTGTCTAGACATGCAATGCTTGCAACCCAAAACAAGTTAATGACAAAATAGCAATAAGTGTGGAGGACAAAGATCAAAGACAGTCACTTCATAGCAAGTAACTTTGAAACTGATTGGTCCCAATCAGTACATATACTGCATTGATTATACACAACCTTTTTATGGTCTATAAATTAGACTGATGTTAAAGGTACTCGTTCATTTTCGCTATCGGAAAAAAAAAATACCCTACTAAGCGCATTGATTGTTATTTTTCTTTTTACCAATTTATTGCATTTGAATATCTATATCAGAATCACATCTACTTAACAATTGAGTCATTGCAATCTGTATGATGAGGTAAGCCCGTTCTCCAACCACTATCCTCATCATTAAAACATGCATGTAGAAATAAGAAAAAAAAAAGAAGGAAAAAAAAAGAAAAACATAAAGGCAACTAAAAAAAGGAGGGGAAAAGAAAAAAAGCACGAAAAAAAAGATTAATAATCGATAGTATTGATTTATATCATGTTATGTAATTTTTAATGCGGTCGTCATTAAATGTAATATCACATTGGATTCACATAATTTTCTCAGCGAAAATATTATGAATTTATTACGGCAGTCCCCAGCCTGTGACGTGACATATCGCAGAAGAAAAATAATAGGACTTAAAACTGATTATAATTGATACTATTGATAGCAAAAAAAACTATAAATCACACAATCGAAATCGAAATTCATTTTCGTTACTATCCGATCAAAATTGTTCAATAAAACAAGCAAATAAATAAATAACAACAATAATACTTCGAGCATGGAATTATACAGCAATGGCACAGACCAACTAACTTAGAGTTAGCCATTCGTCGTTTTTGCTTACAGCGGTCGAGGGACAGTTGACGTTGGAGAACGACGAATGTTAAATAACTGCGTTTTAAAACAAGATTGAAACTTCAAGATTAAGAAAGAAACGTAAAAACAATTCGATATGGGGAATACATTTTAATGCGATGTGTTGACTGCAGCAAAAGTTATAATGTAATACATTTAACGTTATCGCCATTCCTGAAAAATATCCCCCGCGCGCTGAGCGGTACCATTCGTCGTTTTTGCTTACACTTACAGGGGTTATGGACACACCGCCAATGACCTGAGGTTATCGAGAAAATTTTGCGTCTAGCGGTATTCGATCCCACCATGTCACCCAGCTGACCAGTGGAGCTGAGGGAGTTTCTTGTGTTTGACCACTGACGACCCCCAGCCGCTTTGGATGGGATAGATGGTTGAGTGGGATGAGGTTGTGTGAAATAGTTCAGGTAAGCCACCCACAGTATAAAGGGAGACTCATGTGTTATAATTATTGGTCTAGCATTTGTAATTAACTATCGGGCCAGTCAGTCATTGGCTGTATATGAAAATTAATTACTTGGCCCTGTTATTAAGATGGCGTTAATGGCTTTAAAACGTCCTTTATGCTTTATTGCAAAGAATTTTACAAAGATTAAAATAAGCATATAAATTCCTGATCTATGATCATGAAGATACCATTCAATCATGCGGGGTTCTTCACTTAGCTACTTGACTAACGAGTCGTCAGATTCAAATCGGAAAAAAGAAGAAGAAAGAATAAAAGATCAATACGAACAGACATCATTGCCCACACTTTTCCAATGCACGCGAGACTGAGATGAGTCGGATCTGGCCCTCGTCATGTTTTGCCCACAAGGCGCATTTGACCAAAGTAAAACGTGGCTTCTATGTCAAGGACTTGTGCTCTTTTTATGGCTCTTTCTCTTCTTTTTTCAGGTAATTCTTTGTCAATATCTTTTTATTTCTTCTTTGCTATTTTTAATTTTTATGTGCATGATGTATTACATGGTTAAAATTCAGTTGTTGTTTTTTATACCGTACAGTTTAGATTAAATTGTATTGAATCAAACGATAGGGCCGCTTTTATTTGTTTCGTATTCATTCTAATCCTTTGATAATCGCTTCTTATCACAATTAGTTATTTTCATAGTTTTATTTGAGTAGGCAATCATCATAGTTTAGAATATCTTACTTCATTGTATTACATTAGATATTTACTATATACAAAACAATAACGGGTTATAAAGGCTAAATAGGCTAAATAACCTCTAAATGCCCTGATGAAGTCATTAAATATAAGAAGAATATATGGGAACTAATCATCATAACATAGTTAAACATTTCAGTATACAATATTTTTTTAACAATTATCTTAATCTTAAGCATATTACGTATTTAAATAAAAAGCATTCCAGTGTCTTACATTCATGATTAATTTTATCAATATTAAGAAATGGGGCGTGATAGGTAGTGATATTGAGTTAACACCATTATCGACATCTCCTCTTTGCCACTATCATATTTATCGTAAAATGAAATGATGAAATAAATTGAGAAAAATAATAGACTAAATAGTTAATTAAACACTATGTTTCCCATTTTTGTTTCCCAATCTTTACGAATTATTGTTCATCTAATTAAATCAAATCTAAATAACCAAACACGTTTTGCAAATGGTCTACGTTTACGTGGTATGCATTTCTGTCAAATCATCTACAGTTAAGAGAGTGATATTCAATCATATTTCAATGTATCATAGTCATAGCCTATTAGTGGTAAATATGGACCATCCTTGCGTCTTAATTCATAATCTTCGAAAACTATGACGGCCGTTAAATAGAAACCAAGATAGATAATAATATTATAGACGTTCTTAGAGTTTACGATAAAGGCAACATAATATATCTGTTATTAAGCGAAATAATATGTTATACAATAAGAAATACATTTACATTCATGTGATAATACTATTAGCAAGCTGATAACCAACGTATCATTCAGTTGTAAACTATGAAGCTATTGATTCTATATTGACTTATTTTTGTCTCTGTAATTTTGTTTATTCTAGAAGAATAGGCGAGATTCGTAACTAATCTTATCTTATTATGCTACGTCTGTGGGAGGCGGTAGGGCAGCAAACACCCCCTAAAAAACAACAACAACAGCGTTTTGTTATTGTTATATGCTGATTGCATTTTGTTGTTATGTTTTGTTTGTTTTTTATTGTTTTGGTTTGTTAGTTTGTTGGGGTTTTTTTTTCATTTTTTAAATTTTCTGTTGTTTTGTTGTTTTGGGGGTTGTTGGGTTTTTGTCTTTTTTGTTTGTTTTGTTTTTTGTTGTTGTTTAGCTTTTGTTTTTGTTTGTTGTTGTAGTTTTGTTTTGTTGTGGGTTGTTGTTGTTTTTGTTTGTTTTGTTTTGTTGTTGTTTTTTGGGGGAGGGGGGATTGGGGGGGTCTTTTGTTGTTGTTGTTTTGTTTTGTTTGTTTTTTGGAGGGGATTTGGGGAGGGGCGTTGTTTACTTCTATTTTATTGTTTTGTTCTATTGTAACTTGTTTGTTCTGTTTTCTGTTATGTTTTTTGGTTCGCCTTATTTTGTTTTGTTTTGTTTTGTTTTGTTTTTTTGTTTTGTCTTTGTATTTGGGTTTTGGTTTGTTTGTTGTTGTTTTTTGTCTTTAATTTTTTTTTGTTTATTATAGCATTTATTCTTTTTTTATTATTCTTATTTTTTTTTAATACTTAATTATTTATTTATTTATTTAATTTTTTTAATTTATCTTTCTTTTTTTTTTTCTTTTTTTTTTTTTGGGGGGGGGTGGGGGGGGGGGGGCAA